>CAUYLG010003375.1:0-97971 GCA_963573385.1 Cacajao melanocephalus | reverse complement strand
AAAAAAAAAAAAAAAAAAAAAAAAATAGCTCTGAAGGTTTGGATGGAAATTAAAGGCATTCTGTAAAATCCAGGCCTTTTGCAAACAGTAAAGGTTATAGGAAACACTAGCCAGGTGGGGCCTTGCCTTCAGTTTATGGTCCTGCCATGGTACAGGAGATGCATGCTCCAGAACAGCCACAGAGTCCAGAAGAAGGCAATCTTTCTCCTTTGGACTTGTGGTTATGGGATACATCCATGTTTTTAGTTTGTTAATGCTTCTGGGGAGGACCAGGCTGAGATGGAGTATTGCAGGCTATCTTTCTTAGTGTGGGAAAATCTGTGCACTTTCTAAGCCAGCCCATCTTCATGGGGTGGCATCTTGGAGAAATCAGCCAGCTCCAGAGGCTGAAGGTATTTGGTTTAGCAGATGAGAATGGGATGAGACTGTCAAGTCAATCAAATCGGAGGACTAGAGTGTTAGTAAAAAAAAAAAGCATCCATTTGTTACCAGGAAGCAGTCCCAGTCCAGATCCCAAGAGAGGGTTCTTGGATCTTGTGCAAAAAAGAATTCAGGCGAGAGTTCCCAGAGTAAAGAAGTGAAAGCAAGTTTATTAAGAAAGTAAAGGAATCAAAGGGTGGCTACTCCATAGGCGGAGCAGCCTTGAGGGCTGCTGGCTGGCTATTTTTATGGGTATTTCTTGATTATATGTTAAACAAGGGATGCATTATTCATGAGTTTTCTAGGAAAAGGGTGGGGAATTCCAGGACCGGAGAGTTTCTCTTCTTTTTAGACCATACAAGGTAACATCCTGATGTTGCCATGACATTTGCAAACTGCCATGGTGCTGGTGGGAGTGTCTCTTATCATATCAATGCATTATAATTAGCATATAATGAGCAGTGAGGAGATCAGAGGCCACTTTCATTGCTATCTTGGTTTTGGTGGGTTTTGGCCAGCTTCTTTATTACATCCTGTTTTATCAGCTGGGTCTTTGTGATCGTACTTTATGATTTCCTGTCTCATCCTGTGATGAAGAATGCCTAACCTCCTGGAGACACAGGTCTCAGCCTCATTTTCCCAGTCCCTATTCCCTCATTTCCCAGACCCTAAGATGGAGTCACTCTGGTTCAAATGCCTCTGATCACAATCATTCACTTAATTCTATAAATAATTATTGCATGTTTACCTTGTGAAGTCCTGAGTAGGCAAAGGAGGAAGCCATTGATTACTTATTAATAATTAAACACACAGCTTATTCCTTCCCCTTGTGCTAAGTGCCAGGAGGGAGAAGAAGGGGTTGCTGTGAAAGGAGAGCTGAGAGAGAGGAATGTGGTCCGCGGGAGCTGTGATCGGCAAAGGTGTACAGACACACAACCCTGGGCAGACGAATTATGAAACCACCTTTGCAAAATTATGACTGAGACAGTGAAAGAAATCAGATCTAACCGACTCCATCTTGCTTCTAACTTTAAGCTGTCCTTGTTCCTTCCTGGGTGTAGGCTGAACTAACTTTGGCAGGAACTTATAGTTTAAAACAAAGACGATAACAGCCCTTTCCCAAAACAAACCTCTTTCTTGCCTGGGGACTAGACTGCCTTTGTAGGACTAAGACCTTAGCCACAAGATTAGAAATGATGGTTTAGGAGTCATGCAGCTGGGGCTACAAGCTTCTGACTCTCCCTAAACTTCTTCTAAGATTTGCACTTGAGACATTTTGCAGACCCTGCACTTGATGGATCAGCTGGCATGACCCAGATCAATAAACTGGCTCATCTGATCTTGTGGCTGCCACCTAGGAACTGACTCAGCACAAGAGGACAGCTTCAGCTTCCTATGATTTCATCTCCTACCTAACCAGTCAGCACTCCTGGCTCATTTGAGTAATAATAAAACTCCAGTTTCCCGCACAGCCAGCTCTGTGTGAATTAACTCCTTCTCTGTTGCAATTTCCTTGTCTTGATAAACTGGCTCTGTCTAGGCAGCGGGCAAGGTAAACCTATTGAGTGGTTACAAAAATGGCTTGGGAATAGTTTTAAGTTGTAAATATTAGAAGAATGAGAGGATTATTATGAAGGTGTGCACACTGTTCATTCACTGATTTTGTTCATTGGCCTCTGATTCCTTCTTACCTTCCCCAGCTGCCTCCTGCTACTCTCTTTAGTGAAGTGAGGGTGAGCTCTGGTTATAACGGAGACAGTGGGTTCCATCTTTTGAAAGGATGGGATCCTAAACTGGAGTCTACCTATGCCTGTCCTAAAAAAGAGTTTCGAGGATACTCTTTTTTAACATTTTTTTTTCTTTATTATTTTTTTTAAGATGGGGTTCACCATGGTGGCCAGGCTGGTCTTGAACTCCTGACCTCAGGTGATCCACCCACCTCGGCCTCCCAAAGTGCTAGGATTACAGGCGTAAGCCACCACGCCCGGCCTGAGGATATTCTTATCATCCTCGTGATAAGTAATGAGGGTTGCTAAGTGCGGGTAACACCCCCATGGGCACCGAGGAAGGAGAACTGTCCAGACCCCAGGCACAACCAGTGCCTGAAGAATATCTTAGTATATAGTGTTATTGCTCAGCTGTTTCCTTTATATAATCCTGCATATATAATCATATATTAGTTTATAGAATTAGTGCCTGAAGTATAACTTACTGCTTATATATAGCTAGTTTATATAATCAATACTTATATCTAGCATACTTAGTTCTATATAATCTTTCTATATAATTATATAGGTATTGTAGTCGGAGCTGTACTGACACATTTAGTGCTGATTTATAGAATCCTTCTATATAACCATATAGTGGTTTGTAGTAGGAGGAATGCCTAGAGAAGTCACAGAACAGAAGCAGTACATGGGAAAACAGCCAGACCAGGACAAGAACCAAAGATCCAGGCAGTGGTGTCCCTGCCTGAAAGGGCATACGCTGTATGGCAGGCTTGGAGCAAGAGCCTCTCCTCCTGATAAAGGAGTTGTAGTACCTTGCCTCCAGTTCCTGTGGAAAGTAGGCCTCAGGCCTGAGATCCTGGAAGAAACCGAGGGAGAAGAACCCCTCTGGTGTGACCAGTCATGGCGGCTGTACACCCTGTCAGTCTTTTCTCACTTTTGTGTTGGCTCAAATCATCCTCCCATAAATATCTTAAGAGAAGAGCACAAGTCTCAGCTTCCACTGCATTGGCTTACAGTATCCTTCTATTAGAAATCCTTTGAAGTCATCAGCCCCCAGATAAGAAGTGTTGCTCATGACACCTGTTGTACACAGCCCACTTCCTTGCCTCGGTGACCTAATGGGGGTGGACCCCTTTTCTGTACATGACCCTCTACTACTGCACACGGCACGGCCCCCTACTGCACACGGCCCACCTCTCTGCCCAAGTGATGTAATGGGGTGGCCCCCTCACTTGTAACTTAGGTGATTATGTATGCCCTATTACTAAGCCTATAGATGATGACCTCACTCACGAACCTGCCCCCTGCTTGTACCTAGTAAATACAGATGCTCTTGGGCATTTGGGGGCCATCGCTGATCTCCGCTTACAGGTGGCGTGGCTCCCCGAGTCCAGATGCTCTTCACCAGTTCTTCAGTGTCCTGTCTCTTTACTTCTCAGATCCTGCACCTCAGCACAGCATAAGGGACACCCCACAATCCTTTGGGGCCCCTAGAGCCCTACAGCTAAGCACTACAGTGTAAGATTTGTAATCTGCCTTTAATACTGTTTGTTCTGAAAACAAAATTGTGAAAAAAATGACAAAAACCTAATTGTGGATATTTGTCTCATTTCAAGTATCAGAGGCATTAAATCAGAGTAACTCTATCTTAGATAGGGGCCAGGTAAAATGAGGCTGAGACCTACTGGGCCACATTCCTAGCAGGTTAGGCATTCTTAGTTAACAGGATATTTACAGTTAAGGAAACAAGTTAATAGTGTTTATTGAACAGACCTAGGACTTAACTGACCCAGGAAATAATAGACCAAGGAAATGTCCTGATGTCCCACTGTCTTAAGAACAAAAGCATTTAGTTTAAGAGTAAGTTTCAGGCTGGACATGGTGTCTCCCGCCTGTAATCTCAGCACTTTGGGAGGCTGAGGTGAATGCATCACCTGAGTTCAGGAGTTTGAGACCAGCCTGACCAACATGGTGAAACCCCATCTCTACTAAAAATACAGAAAAAATTTGTTGGGTGTGTTGGCATGAATCTGTAATCCCAGCTGCTCGGGAGGCTGAGGCAGGAGAATTGCTTGAACCTGGCAGGTGGAGGTTGCAGTGAGCCAAGATTGCACCATTGCATTCCAGCCTGGGCGACAAGAGTGAAACTCCATGTCAAAAAAAAAAGAGTTTCGCTTTAGAGATAATACTGTAGATTCTTATAGAAGACGGTAGTTACACAAAGATTAACAATCCTTTGTTGACTTTAATATTAAAATTGTCACTTTTCCTTTAAAAATGAGAACATTACAAATGAAGCTACAGTTTCCTTTGGCAAACAACTCTAATCTTGATCATCTTCTCCCCATTGTTCAGAGGTCATTATAAGTTTGGTGACTGTCCTTCAGACCATTGAAAATACTTTTTCATTTCATTTCATTGTGCCTATACACATGTTTTGTTTGGTATGTACTTTTAAAAGATAAATGGTATCATACTATTAGTTTTGCTCTCTAATTTACTTTATTTAAAAAACAGTATGTTTTTGAGATCTATTTATATTGCTCCAAATAGATTTAATCTGATTCTTTTATCTGCTTTGGAGATTCCCATTATAGATGTACTATAGTTAACTAATTTCTGTATTGATAGACACTTACAGAACATAAACATGCATATGAAGTTAGAAGTAGAACTGTGGGTTACAGGGTATGTGCCAAAGTGTCTCTTGCAGTCGTGGGGACATTTTACATATCCCTTCATTAAGCATACTTTAAATTTATTATTTATTATACAGCAAAGAAAAGCAATTATTGCTTCTAGATCTGCTACTAGTCCTCCCTTCTTCCCTCCCTCCCTCCCTCCCTCCCTCCCTCCCTCCCTCCCTTCCTTATCCCTTTTGTTCTTTTATTCTTTCTGTCTGTCTTCTACTCCTTTTCTATCCAGCAATGTAATTCCCATTTTAGGCTCTAGTTGCCTGATTTTTAGGTGAGGGAATAACAGAATCATTTCGTGAAGAGTGAAAGTTTTTCTAAGTGCAGCCCCTTCCCATCCAATGGAAAGAAGACTCAGGGGAGCAAGAGTGTTAAGAATAGTTTAGAGTGCTGCATTCACTTCAATAAGGATGTTGAATCAGAAGAATTTTTTTTTTTTCTTGAGACAGGGTTCTCACTCTGTCACCCAGGCTGGAGTGCAGTGATACCATCATTGCTCACTGCAGCCTCTGCCTCCCAGGCTCAAGCGATTCTTGTTCCTCAGCCTGCCCAGTAGCTGGAACTACAGGTGGGCATCACCATGCTTAGCTAATTTTTTGCCTTTTCAATAGGGTTTCGCCATGCCAGGCTGGCTATGAACTCCTGGCCTCAAGTGATCCGCCTGCCTCAGCCTCCCAAAGTGCTAGGATTACAGGTGTGAGCCATTGAGCCTAGCCATATTAGAAGGATTTTTAAGTGAATAAGAGTGACACTCAAGAGAAAAGAGATGGGAAAATAATGTAAAAAGAATATGGTCAGCATTTTCATCATACTTGATTTTATGCAGAAATATCTTCTTCCAAAACGTTTCCCACAACTGCTAAGCTATAGATGCTCAGAAATATTTTCTGGATTCCACAGCCATCACACTCTCTCCTGCAGGCTCTAGTGGGCCCCAGAAACCAAGGGCAGACAGAAGGAAGAAAACCAGGAGGGCCAGGAAAGTCCTTCCAAGTAGGGAGAATTGGCATAGTCAAAAATTGACTGGAGGAATGGTTAGATTGGAGAAATGCAACTTGCAAGACAATTTATGCACTGTCAATTAGGGAAGAAACTTTACTTAGTGAGAAGAACATGGACAGTAGGGGAAGGCTTCTTAGAAAAAGTTGCTTACTGGGCACCACTGGAAGCTTGGTGGTGGTGGCATGGGGAGAAAGAAAAAGAGAGAGAAAGAGAGAGGGGGAGAAGGAGAGAGGAGCCGGGCACAGGAGGCATTCCATAATGGAAGAGCCTCCGTTAATACAGTTGTGCACTGCAGCATGGGATGATGCTAGGACAAAGAGGAGACTGGTTATGGGTTAGAACGATAAGAATGGAATGGATTTAGGAGCTTTTGTGTGTTAGGGGCAGGCAGTGATTTTCTTCTTATTTTTTTGTCCATGGGATAATAAGACAACTAAATGCCATAGTAGCAAGACTGGCCCAAGACATTGTCCCCAGGTCAGATAATTGGGTACATTGTGTACTAAATTATGAATAAGCTTGTCTTTGCTTTATGCTATTGAGCTCTGAAACCATCCTTTATTCTGAAAAGACTATAAGCCACCCTTTGAGGCAATTTCAATCATTATCATAATAATATCAGTATCAGAATCAAATCATATGTAGTTGGCTCTCTAAAACTAATCTAAAATTGCTTCATGGGTGAGCTGAGAGGTACCTAATAACTTAGATTGTCCACAGGTGAGGACAAATGGATGAGTTTTTATTTAATCTTGCCATTTTAAATAGGGTAAAAAAATTTTTAAGTGAAGACTGTGTGATACAGGAAAAGTTGAAGAATTTTCAGAAAATTTTATGAACTCCAGGAGGACTGAATTCAGAGAGAAAACCCCCTGAAATGTCAGTTTTTGTATCTGTTCAAGTCTATGTTACCTATGGTTGCTTCTTTGTTATCATATTCTTCATAAAGACATAGCATAGCAGGGTTGGTGATTTTTGTCTGTCCTTGT
Organism: Cacajao melanocephalus; assembly: GCA_963573385.1. NCBI lineage: Eukaryota > Metazoa > Chordata > Mammalia > Primates > Pitheciidae > Cacajao > Cacajao melanocephalus. Next base: position 91,137 of record CAUYLG010003375.1, on the reverse strand, counting down.
CTCTTTTTTTTAAATTCAAGAGGGAATGTTGATTCTAATTGTGAAAGCAATACAGTCATTGTAAAGGATTTGTAAATATAGAAGCATAGGCGGGGTGTGGTGGCTCACGCCTGTAATCCCAGCACTTTGGGAGGCCGAGGTGGGCAGATCACTTGAGGTCAGGAGTTCAAGACCAGCCTGGCCAGCATGATGAAACCCCTTCTCTATTAAAAATACAAAAATTAGCCAGATGTGGGCACATGCCTCTAATTCCAGCTATTTGGGAGGCTAAGGTAGGAGAATCCCTTAAATCCAGGAGATGGAGGTTGCAGTGAGCTGAGATCATGCCATTGCACTACAGGCTGGACAGCATAGTGAGACTCTCTCTCCCTCTTTCTCTCTCTCTCTCTCTCTCTCTCTATATATATATATGTATATATATACATGTAAAAAGGAAAAACATAAAATCTGTCCTACAACCAAAAGATAACCATTAGTTAACACTTCTTCCCAGTGTTTTTCTTTTCTTTAAATTATATTTAGTTGTACAACTAATGCATAAATACTTCCTTATGGAAAAGATCAAACCACTGCCCCTCTCCCCCCAGCTCCAATTTTGGTGTCACCCTCAGGGATAAGTACTGTTATCAGGTGATGGGGATTCTGTAAAATTCTTTTTTTCTTGTCTCTAAATATATTTATAGACAAAACACAATACTTTTCCTCCCACCTGTGTTTTATGAAAAACAGTAACAAACAATGGATTTATACTTTCTTATTTTTGTTCAGTGATGTGTCTTAAGGATATTACCATGCTCAAGCATACAGATCTGTCTCATATTACCTGTTGCTTAGGACAATTGCCTTGTCAACAGGAATTCACAGTTTCAACATCCTCACCCTTCTTGCTACTATTACAAATAATGGTATAAGGAATATCTTTATAAATATCTCTATGCATATGTGTGAGTATTTTCCTAAGGGAGATAATTGGAGAGTGGAACCGTAGTGTCTTAGTCCATTTTCTGTTGCTATAACAGAAAACCACAGACTGAGTAATTAAAAAAAATTTTTTTTATAAAGACGGGGTTTCACCATGTTGACCAGGATGGTCTCGATCTTCTGACCCCGTGATCTGCCATCCTTGGCCTCCCAAAGTGCTGGAATTACAGGCATGAGCCACTGTGCCTGGCCCAGACTGAGTAATTTATGAGGAAAATAAGTATATTCAGTTCACAGTTCTGGAGACTGGGAAGTCCAAAAGTATGGCATGATATCTGGTGAGGGTCATCCCACTGCGAAAGGGTAGAAGGGCAAGAGAGCATGAGTGAGGGAGAACTTGATTTTATAACAAAGCCACTCTGGTGATACCTAACTTACTCCCAGGATAACAGCATCAATCCATTTATGAGGATTGATATATCAGGACTTAATGACTGCTTATAGGCTCCATCCCCTGATACATTGGCAATTAAATTTCCAGCACATGAATTTTGGGGATACACATTAAAACCAGAGCTAACAGTATTTATATGTGAATTTATAATGGGTAGCACTAATTGGTTGGGCATCCAAAGGGTTTAGCTATTTTATATTCCTGGAAGCTGCATGTGGAAATAACCCTTTCCTTATACTTTACACATGACATTATCAAACTTGTTATTTTTTTCAATCTGATATACAAAAAACAGCATGTCTTTCTTTCAATTTGTATTTCCCTGATTATTAGAGAGGTTGTACATCTCTTCACATCATTTTTTGCCATTTGCATTTCTCTTAATGGAAATAGCCTATTTATATATGTACGTTGTATTTCTCTAAAATGGAAATTCTCCATTTATGTATATATTCACGATTTATATATCCCTATTTATATGTACACTCATTTTTATAAAGCTGCTGTGATTTTCTTATTAATTTGTAGATGTTTAAAAATATTATAGGTTCTAATCCTTTGGTACATATGAAAAAAATTTTTTCAGTCTCTCAGTTATATATCTCTGTAAAGATTTTTATACAACTGGGATAAAACTGAATGTATAATTTTGTATTTCTTCACTAAAAATGATATTTTATTTTCCTGTTATTAGAAATTCTCCAAAAATTTAATTTGTAATGACTGAATATAATTTTATTGTGTGAATGTATCATTATTGTTTTTTCTTTATGTTAACATTCTTTTATTTTTGAACTCTCATTGTTTTAAATTTTTGCTGTTGCAGATTTTTTGAAAAAGTTGCTAAATTGTACCTTTCTGAATATTTTTGTGTTTATTTTTTGGATAATTTCCATTTCTTTTGATAAGATCATGAGAAAGAAATTCACCAGGACAAATAGTATTAACTTTCAAACTTTTTATGATACATATTGCCAAATACTTTTCTGAAAATTTTGTACCAGTTTATTTGAGCAGAATTATCTTTTAATATGCTTAATTATTAAACATATTTAAAATTTTGCTAGTTTTAAATATCAGAAATAATATCTCACTGGTATTGTATTAGAATTTGTATTTAATTGATGATTGTTGAGGTGGGACATTTCTTATTTTATTAGCCATTTATGGCCCTTTTCTTAGGTCATTCTCTCAGTTATATAGCTCTATTAATTTTTTTTTTTTTGAGACAAGAGTCTCACTCCATCACCAGGCGCCAGGCTGGAGTGCAGTGGCATGACCTCGGCTCACTGCAACCTCTGCCTCCTGGGTTCAAGCAATTCTCCTGCCTCAGCCTCCTGAGTAGCTGGGACTACAGGTGCACGCCACTATGCCCAGCTAATTTTTTTTGTATTTTTAATAGAGACAGGGTTTCACCATGTTGGCCAGGATGGTCTCAATCTCTTGACCTTGTGATCCGCCTGCCTCAGCCTCCCAAAGTGCTGGGATTACAGGTGTGAGCCACCGTGCCTGGCCCTCTATAAAGTTTTTTATACAACTGGGATAAAACTGAATGTACATTATAGAATTTTCTCTTAGGTCATTGGTTTTCTTATTGGTGTGAGTAGGCTCTTTGCGTATTGAAGTTTTGGCTCTTTGTATTATTTCTGGAAATATTTTCCCAGTTTGCTCTTTCACTTTAAATTCTGCTTACACATTTTTGATGTGTAGGAGTTTTAAAATTTTGTTGTCATCTGTGCTTTTTTTTTTTTTGAATGTTCTTGCATTATTTTTATGATTAGAAAGTCTGCTATGGCTTTAATGCTTGTGTTGCTTCCCTAATTCATATGCTAAATACCCAACATGATGGTATTAGGATGTTGGACCTTTGGGAGAAGATGATAGTGTTAGAAGGGTGGAGGCTTCCTGAATGGGATTAGAAAAAGAATGCTTAGAGCTGTACTACACATTATAAACCAAATAAATTTAAGATAGAGTTAAAGCACTGAATAGAAAAAATGAAATCAGGCCAGGCATGGTGGCTCACACCTGTAATCCCAGCACTTTGGGAGGCCAAGGCAGGCAGATCACTTGAGGCCAGGAGTTCAAGACCAGCCTGGCCGACATGGTGAAATACTGTCTCTACCAAAAATACAAAAAAGTAGCCAGATGTGGTGGCACATGCTTGTAGTCCTAACTACTTGGGAGGCTGAGGTGGAGGAGCACCTGAACCCAGGAGGTCAAGGCTTAAATCTACCATAATGTTTAGTGGGAAAACCCAAATACCCTCCCATGAAATTTAGGAACAAGACAAAATGTTTGTTATTGCTATTATTGTTTAATAATGTGATATTAGTCCATTCTCATGCTCCTAATAAAAACATCTCTGAGACTGGGTAATTTATAAAGGAAAGAGGTTTATTTGACTCACAGTCCAGTATGGCTGGGGAAACCACAGGAAACTTACAATCATGACAGAAGGGGAAGCAAACACATTCTTCTTCACATGGCAGCAGCAAGAAGTACTGAGCAAAAGGAGGAAGAGCCCCTTATAACACCATCAGATCTTGTGGGAACTCACTATCATTAGAACAGCAGCAGCGGGTAACTGTCCCCCTATGATTCAATTACCTACCACTGAATCCCTCCCACTGTGGTTGTTTGATAAATTCTCTTTGCCTTGTTAGACTGTCAGCTCAGTGCCTGATCCAGAGTAGGCTTTCAGTAATTCCCCACATTGGATTATGGGAACTATAATTCAAGATGAGATTTGAGTGGGGACATGATTTTTGAGTGGGGACACAGCCAAAATCCTAATGTTCTGGGGGTAATTAACCAATGCAATTCATCAAGAAAAGGAATAGAAGTATAAAAATTAGAAAGAAGGTGAAATTGTCATTATTTACAGATGACTTGCATTTTACAGTGCAAAACCCAGGAGAATCTATTGAAAATGATTCCAAACATTAAGAAATATGGAAAAGGTATTTAGGTACATATTTAATATATAGGAATAAGTAGACCCCATTTACAATATGATGAAAATATAATATTTTTAGAGATAAACTATAAAATATAGTAAACTAAAATTTCTAATAAGAATTCTTGGCTGGGTGCGGTGGCTCACGCCTATAATCCCAGCACTTTGAGAGGCTGAGGTGGGTGGATCGCTTTGGTCTCCCAACATGTTGGGATTACAGGCATGAGCCACTGGTGAGACCCTGTCTCTATTAAAAATACAAAAATTAGCTGGACATTGTGGCACATGCCTGTAATCTCAGCTACTCGAGAGGCTGAGCAGGACAATTGCTTGAACCTGGGAGGCTGAGGTTGCAGTGAGCTGAGATTGTGCCACCACATTCCAGCCTGGGTGAGAGGGAGATTCCATCTCAAAAGAAAAAACAAAAACAAAAACAAAAATGGAAAAAAGAATATGACTTCTTGAACAAATGAGAAAAATGGTTTTAGTTGGAAGACTCAAGATTTAAAACATATCAATTCTCCATAGTTCATTTATAAAATTAACACGACCCCAATAGCAATACAACAGAAATTTTTGGAATTTTCCAAGAAGATTTTAAATTTCAATATGAGAAAATGAACATGTAAGAATAGCCAGGATTATTCTGAAAAAGAAGCCCTACCTGATACAAAATATGTTAATGACCTCGGAGCTGCCTTTCAAGCCCTGCTGCCACTATTTTTTGTCTGTGTTTGTCTGCAGGCATTGCTGTTTTCTCTCAGATCCTTGCCTGCACAGGCCAGACCCCTGCCACAGGGCCCTTGCATGGACTTTTTGCTATCTAAATGATGTGGGCAGCTCCTGCTTCAATACCTCTTGACTATTTCATTCTTATTTAATCGTCACTTCTTTAGGGAACTCTTTCCTTCCACCTCTTTTAAGTCATTACCTTTGTTATCTGCCTTTTTGCTTCCCTTGCATTTATTACAGTTTGTAATTATACAATCCTAAGTGTGGTTGTTTGATAAAGTTCTCTTTCCCTTATTAGACTGTCAGCTCAGTGCCTGATCCAGAGTAGGCTTTCAGTAAATATTAGTTAGTGGAAAATCTTCAAGCTTCTGGACTCTGAGGGTAATTTAGATCCAGCAACTATCTTCTAAACTCAGTCATCAAAAGAGCCCTCCTAATGTAGTCCCTACTCCAGTGTCAAGGGAATGATATCTTAATATATAGCTTCTTTTCTTTTCTCTCCTTTTCCTTTCTTTATTTCTTTCCTTCCTTTCTTTTCTTTTTTTCTTCTCCTTCCTTCCTTCCTTCCTTCCTTCCTTCCTTCCTTCCTTCCTTCCTTCCTTCCTTCCTCTCTCTCTCTCTCTCTCTTTCTTTCTCTCTTTCTTTCATTTTGAGACAGGGTTTCACTCTGTTGCTTAGGTTGGAGTGCAGTGTTTGTGATCACAGCTCACTGCAGCCTTGACCTCCCGGGCTCAAGTGCTCCTCCCAGCTCAGCCTTCCAAGTACCTGGGACAGGAACACACCACCACGCCCAGCTAATTTGTTTGTAGAGATGGGGTCTCACTGTTGTACAGACTGGTCTGGAACTCCTGAGCTTAAGTGATCCTCCTGCCTCATTCTCCCCAAATACTGGGATTACAGGTATGAGCCACTGCCCTGGCCTAGCTTCTTTCCTTAAAAGAAAAGAAAGGAAAAGAAAAAGATGTCAATCACTGAAAGAAATAATCATACCCATTGGGAAACTTATTTTCCTAATAAATTTTATAAAATGGTATGTCATACGTACTATCAGTGAAATCTTATAAGTGACCTGTGTCCTCATGTAGCCTAGTTTAGAAAATATGGTGTGGTGGTCAGGGTGGAGAAGACCCTCTGACTGCTGAATGAGTCTGAGCAGGATGTGGTTCTTTAATAAGAGACTCAGTTAAACATTTTATGCTTTTTCCTCAGAGTACATATCTAATATCTTCTCGGTTGTGCTGTGATTGGCAAACATTAGCTATTACTAAGAGCCCTGAAGGTTTTGTTTGGCATTTTGTGGATTAAATCACACTGGTCATGATGATGCTTGTCTTAAAGATATGAGCTTTAAGATGACTTTTGCATTCATGACTATTTCAAACAGTAGTTGCTGGCAGTGGACTAGTCTCTGGCAGTCTTAAACGGATTTTGTTGGTGAGTCCCCTGAGGCCATTTAGATACTCCAGGAAATCCTCCTTTATGTGACCTCTTTCATATTTCTTTAAAAACGAATGGCTTTCTTCTGTGCTTTCACAAAGACCACAGGCCTTGGAAACTCCATAGCGGTGGGTGTAGATATCCAACCTAAGTAATAATTCTTGAAGGAAGCAGGCATATGGCATGAGTCAGATGGAAACAGGACCAGAGGGTGCAGTCTGCAACCCACAGGCGAAACCCACCAAATCTACTCTGCAACTGTGTTTATTGATTCATATGTGTTTCTTTTTTTTAAAATCTTTTTAAAACATTTAAATCAGTTGCCAACCTGCAACAACTGGGAATTTAGACTTCAGTAAGTCTGAATATATGGCTTGTCTTGAAAAACTGGAATGATTTAGATTTGGAAATTCCAAAATTGGAGTGGTTTGGCCAGGCTGGAAATCCTTATTTCTGTATCTGCAATCATCAATGGAGCTGAGAGCTCTTTCCTTCCAGATGGGCAGGGACTGTTTATGTGTGACCCCACCATCTCTCATCTCACATGTTCATTTTTTTTTTTTTTTTTTTTGAGATGGAATCTTGCTCTGTCACCTAGGCTGAAGTGTAGTGGTGCGATCTGAGCTCACTGCAACCTCTGCCTCCTGGGTTCAAGTGATTCTCCTGCCTCAGCCTCCTCGGTAGCTGTGATTATGGACATGCATCACCACACCTGGCTAATGTTTGTATTTTCAGTAGAGATGGGGTTTCACCATGTTGGTCAGGTTGGTCTCAAACTCCTGAGCTCGTGATCCACCCACCTTGCCTCCCAAAGTGTTAGGATTATAGGTGTGAGCCACTGTGCCCAGCATTCCCATGTTCATTTCAATTGCCTTCAGGATTCATTGGTATGAGATTATAAGACTGAGAATATTATTATTAGACTGAGCATAAAAAGCATAGTGAATAGTTACGAAGGAGACAGCCTTTTACATTTAGATCATATGACCTCTTTGATAAATAAATGAGACACTTTAATCAACAGATAAGAAATGAGTTGATCATCTTTGTGATATGGATAAAAAAGAACAATGAAAACTGTCCCTAGTTACACAGGATGTAGCATCGTTCTCTGATACATTCTTTGTTGATTCTATTGATTCTGGGCAGAGGTCAAATAGCATTTGAATTGGGTGGAAGGAAAATTTTTTTTTGTTTGTTTTTAGAGGCAGTCTTTCTGTTGGCTGGGCTCCGGTGCCGTGGTGCAATTATAGCTCACTGAAACCTCAAATTCCTGGGCTCAAGTGATCCTCCTGCCTCAGCCTCTCAAGTCGATAGGACTACAGGTGTATGACACCATGCCTGGCAAATTTTTTAAAAAATTCTTTTTGTAGAGATAGGGTCTTGCTATGTTGCCCAGGCTGGTCTGGAACTTCTGGCCTCAGGGAATCCTCATGCCTTGGCCTCTAAAAGTGCTAGGATTATAGGTGTGAGCAAACACACCATGCCATAGGCCAATTCTTTTTTTTTTTTTTTTTTTTGTACCTGTACATGTCAAGGAAAGGCCAATTCTTAAATGACAAATCTCATCACTATCCTGGAGGAGCACATGATTTGTTCCTGAACGTTCTCCTGCCTCCCTTTGGACTCTGAGAATGAGAACAAAATGATCTGAATATAACATTTCTCTGGGTAGCATATTTGACACATTTGCAATACATAGAATGCTTCTGCCTTTAATCTTGCTTTATGCAGCTGCACAGAAAAGATTGTTTAACACTCTTTTTTGTATTTTGTCTTTTGGGGGAATTCTACCAGGAAACTTACGATCATCTTTTGGATGTCCCGGTCACACGGGAGCAGTTAAACCACTATCGGAATGTGGCTCAAAATGCTCGAAGTGAACTTGCAGCAACTTTGGTCAAATTTGAATGTGCTCAGTCTGAGGTAAGATAATGCATCTCCATCACTCAGATATGGGCCTTCTTAGCTTCTTATAAAATGAAATGGAGTATAGGAGTGATTAGAAATAGGACATTGAGATATAGATTTAAAGCTTTTGGTAAAGTTGAAACTTATTTTCTTGTGCCTATCCCCTAGAATTCCTGAAAACTTATGCATTTTCCAGGCTGTAAAGCAACGTAGGTTGGGCTGGATTCTGGATCTCAGAGGAGGTATACAGCCTTGAGAGATCTGGGGGCACCTGAAGATGTTAATTAAAACTCCATGGGCCTCAGAGAGCTTTCAGCATCTCTCAGAATATCTTCCTTTAATGTGGATTGCTTGCAATCTGGAGTTCTTTTTTAAATTTAAATTTAATTTAATTTAATTTTTTTTAGAGACAGGGTTTTACCATGTTGGTCAGGCTGGTCTTGAACTCCTGACTTCAGGTGATCTGCCCACCTCGGCCTAACCAAAGTGCTGGGATTACAGGCATGAGCCACCTCGCCCAGCTGCAATCTGGAGTTCTTAGGAGGGAATTCTGAATCCCTCTCCTGTGGTAGTTCCAACTGGCTGGGGAAATTCTAGGAAGAGGATTGGGATCCATTTACCCTGTAGGCTAGCTCTGGTCTAGGGTGGAGTTTCTGAGAGTCTTCCTAAACTCATTCTGCTTATAGCCTGGTGGCCCCAAGGAGTCCTAGAATGGCCTGCGATTTCTCACTAAGGCTGCAAGGATCCCATAGAAAGATGAGTTGATAACGTGTGTGTGAATAAATGTATGTATGCACACATACAGTTCCAAAGAAGTACATACTTTCATAACGTGTTCTCATAGGGTAGATCTGACATTTCAACTCAACTCATATATTGTTCAGCTTTTTGATGCCATAGGACTCATAAAAGTTAAAATGTTTTCTTTATATAAATCCTATAAGGATTTTTCTTTTCTTCCATGTTTTTTCCCCTCAGAAATTGGAATATTATTTTTATTTATCATTCATGGCTAGAGTCCAGAAATAATATAGTGATATACTGAGTGGTCTGTGTTTATGTGGGAAACAGTTTTGGCTGTGTAATCACAGATCATGTGATTTGTAGGTTCCTTGTCTAATTGTTTATCAGCAGCAATAGCAGCAATACAGATTTAGAAAATTCAGACCATTGCAAAATATTTTATTTCTTATGCAATCAACATCATAAACATCTCCTGAAAGACTAAAGCAACATAAGACATTGCTCAATTGGTTTTGGAAAATACAGAATATAAAGTCCATTATTTAGGCATAATTTCTCATTTGTTAATACAGATACAAATATTAGAAAAGAAAATAAAGTTAGATTAAGTCATGAATAAAAGAGTGAACATTTAAATTATGGCTTTAGATTTCCTAAAGATACCTCAAACTTATGTTGTTAAGATTTTTTTTAACTTCTTTTCCATGTTAGCTTCGATACCTCCGATCCAAGATGCTTTCTAAAGAAGTCTCCTATCAAGAGCTGAAAGCTGAGATGGAGAGCTACAGAGAAAACAATGCCAGAAAATCATCTCTCCTTACTTCTTTGAGAGACAGAGTTCAGGAGCTGGAAGAAGAATCAGCAGCGCTTTCCACTTCTAAAATCAGAACTGAAATCACAGCTTGCACTGCAATCAAGGAGAATCAGGAATTAAAGAAGAAAGTTGTGGAGTTGGATGAAAAATTACAGTAAGGATACTGCAATATATTTCTTGCTTTAGCTAGCGTTAAAATACTAACTTCTGATAGCAAGACATGTCTTTGAATGTACTGGCATTTTGGATTATTTGGCCCTGAAACTCAATTTGAAAAAAAGTTTTTGACCTCAAATATCTCTGGAGTCTTGAAAAATTTTTCCCAAGCTCATTTCTAAATGTCATCAAGAATCTTAACAAATATAGCCTTGTCTTAAGCATGTTTATAGCCTATCAATGGTGGCTGCAAATGCTTATTTACACCATTTGGAAGATTCTTCTAAGTAGAGTTTAACCCTGATGTGGTGGGGTAGTATACAGAGGTAGATATTTATTTAGAAGCCAGTTATAAAAATATCCTAAAAGCTAGACCACTCCAAATCACACTGAATACTCCTCATTAGATTTTATTTCTAGTTTATGCAGATAACTCATGAAACCTAGGTTTCCCACACTTCATTCTGACAAGAGGTGATTATTGAGACAAAACTGGGAATGAGTTGTTCTTAAAATATATTTTGATGATTTCAAAATTCTTTCTATAAACCTTGGTTCTCTTTTTCTTTCACTCTCCATGTCTGATTGTTAAACAAATCCCATCATATCTCTCTTCAAAACAAATCTAAATGTTGTCAGCTTTCTATTTTCACCTTTATTGTCACTAACTTGGTCCAAGCGACCATTAACTCTCACCTGTATTATTATAATATGTATCTGTTACAGCAGCATCCCACTCCTGGTACTAATTTCTGTCAGTTGGTTTGGGCTGCTATAAGAAAAATACCATATACTGGGTGGCTTAAATGACAGAAATTTATTCCATGTCGTTGTGGAGGCTGGGAAGTCCAAGATCAAGGTGCTGGCCTATTCAGTTCCTGGTGAGGGTCCTTTTCCTGGTTTGTAGATGAATGCCTTCTTGCTGTATACTTACATGGCAGAGAGAGAGAGAGAGAGAGAGAGAGAGAGAGAGAAAGAGAGAGAGAGATATCACCTCTTCATGTTTCTTCTCTTTCTTCTTCTTCTCTATCTTCTCTTTTCTAGAAAGAGTCTTGCTCTGTTGCCCAGGGTGGAATGCATTGGGTGCAATCTTGGCTTACTGCAACCTCTGCCCCCTGGGTTCAAGCAATTCTTATGACTCAGCCTCCCAAGTAGTTGGTATTATCTATCTATCTGTCTTTTTTTCTTTAAGATTTTTTTTCCTCTTTATGGGTAAATGATGTTGCTTAATATCTATCTTTTTTTTTTTTTTTTTTAAGATAGAGTCTTGCTCTGTCACCCAGGCTGGAGTGCAGTGGCATGACCTTGGCTCACTGCAGCCTCCACCTCTTAGGTTCAAGCAGTTCTCATGCCTCAGCCTCTTGAGTAGCTGGGATTATGGGCATGTGCCACCACACCCAGCTACTTTTTGTATTTTTAGTAGAGACGGAGTTTTGCCATGTTGACCAGACTGGTCTCAAGCTACTGACCACAAGTGATCTGCCTGCCTCAGCCTCCCAAAGTGTTAGGATTACAGGAGTGAGCCACTGTGTCTGGCCGTATGTTGTAAACAGTTTAAAAACTCATTTAGTATATAATTTTATTGATTTACTTATTTGGAACAGGTTTTCACTCTGCCACCCAGGCTGGAGTACAGTGGCACAATCATGGCTCACTGCAGCCTTGACCTCCTGGCTCAAGCGATCCTCCACCTCAGCCTCTTTTGTAGCTGGGACCACAGGTACATGCCACTATGCCCAGCTGATTTTTAAATTTTTTTTTGTAGAGATGGCATTTTGCCATGTTGCCCAGGTTGGTCTTGAATCCCTGGCCTCAAGTAATCCTCCTACCTTGGCCTCCCAAAATGTTGGGATTATAGGCATGAGCCACTGTGCTGAGCCTGGTATATAATTTTAAATGGCCCATTATATTCCTTTGCTTGAAATATAATTTACTCAATCAATTCCTTTTGCTATTTCTACAGGCTCTTAGGTTAGTTCCACTAAAAAAATTGCTACAAACCAAGCTGCAATGAATATCTATGTGATTCATATTTTCACATTTATGTGATTATTTTCTTAGGGTAGATTCCTGAAACTTTGTTGGGTCAAGTGAATTGCAAATAGAAGTGAAAGTAGTTTAGAAACCTTTGGAATGGAGAAGAAAGATCGAAATCTTGGGGTTAATGTGTGGAATCATATATGTAAATTGATCAGCACCATACACTTAATTATGCCTTTCCTGAGTCCAAAAGACTGAAGAGTTTTACCTTTCATATGCTAAAATAAGAACTCAGAGATACAGTGATGTTAGCCTTTTGTTGTTACACAGTTTTCTAAATAGAAAGCTGATATGCTTTGAGTATCTGCAATTACATGCTTTGTTAATCTTTGAATAGAGTGAAAGAATTCACAGTAAACACTCCACATGGTAAAAAGGAAAAGCAATAATCATGTTTATTATCTTGGATATTTAAAAATGACACTAAATTACTGAAATGATTCTAATTTGCCTTTAAAGTATGCCTATTATTGACTATCTCTTAGTTGCTAACATTTAAAGCATTAGAAATAGACCATATTATTTCAACAAGCCTATCTGAGATTTGAAATAATATATTCATAATAGACCATAAATTTGCTTTTTTCCTTGACTGGCCAATTCTAATACTCTTCTAATGCTTTTTTTCTCCTTTTATTTTTAGTTGACTTGTAATAATTGTACATATTTATGGGATATGGAGCGATATATTGATACATGTATACAATGTATAATGATCAAATCAGGGAAATTAGCAAATTCATCATTTTGAACATTTATCATTTATTTGTGTTGTGAATATTCAAAATCCTCTCTTCTAGCTATTTGAAAACTAAATTATTGTTAACCATATTCACCCTACTATGCTACGGAACACTATCGTATACGCCATGAACTTACTCCTGCCATCTAGCTTTATAACTTTATAACCATCTTTATACTGTTATAGCCATTGACTAACCTCTCTGTATCCTTTTCCAACCAATATCCTTTCCAGCCTCTAATAATCACATTCCTACTCTTTGCTTCTATGAGTTCAATTTTTTTTCAGCTCCCACATATGAGTGAGAACATGCGGTAATTATTTTTCTGTACTTGACTTATTTTGCTTAACATAGTATCCTCCAGGTTCATCCATATTGCCACTCCTGACAGGATTTCATTCTTTTAAAAGGCTGAATGGTATTCTGATGTGTATATCTATATATCACATTTTTTTCTCCATTCACCCACTGATGGACACTTGTGTTGATTCTATCTTGGCTCTTGTGAATAGAACTATAAACATGGGGGTTCAGATATCTCCTTGATACACTGATTTTCTTTCCTTTCTTCCAATACACTTTAAAGACTGTGGGCATGTGAAAACTAATAATGAACTTTGCTGGTGATTGGACACATCTCTTTTCCAGAGGCGAGAACCTTCTGTACTTTTGATGTGTTTGTTATTACAGTTATGCCTGGCCATGAACCAGGACCTTTATAAACCACTGTATTGTAGAGTTTGAAAATAAAATTGGCTGGGTGTGGTGGCTCATGCCTGTAATCCCAGAACTTTGGGAGGCCAAGGCGGGGGGATCACCTGAGGTCAGAAGTTTGGGACCAGCCTGACCAACATGGCGAAACCCTATCTATACTAAAAATACAAAAAATTTGCTGGGTGTGGTGGTGAGCACCTGTAATCCCAGCTACCAGGGAGGCTGAGGCAGGAGAATTGCTTGAACTCAACTACTAGGAGGCAGAGGTTGCAGTGAGCCGAGATCACGCCACTGCACTCCAGCCTGGGCAACGAGAGTGAAACCCCCTCTCAAAAAAAAAAAAAAGAAATAAAATAAATTAAAAATAAAATGAAGCTTGGTCCTCTAGAACCAATGTGGTAACACTGTCTTTCCCTGTGAGTCCCCAGTGAAGACCCATGGCTGTGTGGATTGTGAGCACATGTGCTCTTGACACCTGCCTCCGTTTTTGGAGATCCTAAAGGGTTGAGGCTAGGGGAATCCATTTTCTCTCCTGTTACTAAGTCCATTATGCCTTTAAGATTTCCTTGTATTTCTGCAAAGCATAGGTGTCCCAAAATTGCTTCCACTTTTCTCCTTCCTTTTTAGGGCTTCTGTGACAAAAATTTGCTCTGTATCTGGGAAACTGTGTTGTCTTGAAAATGACAATTATTTCCCCCAGAGAGCTTACATTCTGACTTAATTTGATGAATGTTATCTTCCATGGTGTTAAACTCTGACTTATTGGTTATTTGCCTTACAGAAAGTGTTCAAAAGAAAATGAGGAGAATAAGAAACAGGTTTCCAAGAACTGCAGGAAACATGAGGAATTTCTGACTCAACTTCGTGACTGCTTGGATCCAGACAAGAGGAATGATCAGGCATCAGATGAAGATTTAATTTTAAAGGTGTCTGTATGCAGATTAAAAAGTCTATAAATGTAGTGGTGATTCTGACACGTGGCATGAAAGGAAGTGTTGTGGTTGAGTTTGGGGGTGGCAGGAGAATGGGGACAGTAGCCCAAGTGTAGCATTAATTAACTGTGTGATTTGGGACAAGTCACATCACCTTCCTGAGCCTCAATTCCAAGATCTTTTCTAGCATTATTGGAATTAATTATTCTCCAAAAGAGAGTAATGGCTTTGTCCAAAATATATTTAGGTTATCAATGGCATTAATTACTCATTTTAACCATTTGCTTTAGGGAGTTTTTTTCCTTTTGGTTACAGCCAGACACATACACAAAACCAGTTGAGTGTCATTTTTAGGATACTGATTGTGAGTTCTAAAGTACTTAAAAATTTTACATTCAAACCAAATAGTGGCCGGGTGCGGTGGCTCATGCCTGTAATCCTAGCACTTTGAGAGGCCGAGGTGGGCCAATCACCTGAAGTCAGGGGTTCAAGACCAGCCTGGCCAACATGGTGAAACTCTTTCTCTACTAAAATACAAAAATTAGCCAAGAATGGTGGCAGGCACCTGTAATCCCAGCTACTTTGGAGGCTGAGGCAGGAGAATTGCTTGAACCGGGAGGTGGAGGTTGCAGTGAGCCAAGATAGTGCCACTGCACTCCAGCCTGGGCCACACAGTGAGACTCCATTTCAAAAACAAAACAAAAACAAATAGCAAAAATTCTACTTTAATGGTAGACTACCATAAAGTCAGAAATAAATAATATTAACTGAATAATTCACTTGGCCCATAGTGCCTCATTAGGGTAACTGAAAGTATTTGAGTGCTCATGGTTCTCTTTGGCTGTTTAGAAACCTTTTGTATCCTAGCTTCCTGACAGATTTCCATATAGCCTTTTTTTTTTTTTTTTTTTTTTTTTTTTTTTTTTTTTAATTTAGAGACAAGGTCTTGCTCTGTCACCTAGGCTGGAGTGCAGTGGTATGATCCTAGCTTACTGTGATCTTGACTTTCTGGACTCAAGGGATCCTCCTGCCTTAGCCTCCTATGTAACTGGGACTACAGGCGTGCACCACCATGTCTGGCTAATTATTTTATTTTATGTAGAGATGGGGGTCTCGCTATGTCATCCAGGCTGATTGTGAATTCCTGGCCTCAAGCACTTACCCCACTTCTGCCTCCCAAAGTGCTGTGATTACAGTTGTGAGCCACTGTGCCTAGCACCCATGCAGCTTTTGTTTTTCTTTTTTTCTTTTGTTTTTAAATGGAGATGAGGTCTCATTATATTGCCCAGGCTGGTCTCTTAACTCCTGAACTCCAGCGATTCTGCCACCTTGGCCTCCCAAAGTGCTGGGATTACAAATGTGAGCCATCACATCCAGCCCATCATGCAGCCATTTTTTTTTTTTTTTTTTTTTGAGACAGAGTCTCGCTCTGTTGCACAGGCTGGAGTGCAGTGGCCCGATCTCTGCTCACTGCAACCTCTGCCTCTCAGGTTCAAGCAATTCTCCTGTCTCAGCCTCCTGAGTAGCTAGGATTACAGGTGCATGCCACCACACCTGGCTTTTTTTTTTTGTATTTTTGTATTTTTAGTAAAGATGGAGTTTCACCATGTTGGTCAGGCTGGTCTCAAACTCATGACCTCATGATCTGCCCGCCTTAGTCTCCCAAAGTGCTGGGATTACATGCATGAGCCACCAAGCCTGGTCATGCAGCTATTTTTAAAAGTCACCTCTCAGGTGTCTACTAGTGAGCTTCCCAAAAGTCCTCTCTGAAAGCTGCACGATGACTTCATTTGATTTTGGGAAGTATTCCATTTCACAAAGGGGTTTTGATAGCTGGGGCCATGGGTCCACTTGATGCTCTCATGGGTGCTGGATGGCTCTTGTCCTGCTCCCTATGGCTAACCTGTGACCAGGAGCTTGGCTGTAAAAGTCCACCTGTAGTTTGAGAATTATCTTTCAAACCAATCATGGGGAGCAGAAAAGGGAGTTCAGAAGCTCCTTCTTCCATGACACTGTTTTCTCTATCAGAGACAATCTCTAGGTGCTAATCTGGGTGTTTCTATGGCATTAATCATGCCCTTGTCTTTTCTGTATTTCTAATGCTTTGACTTCCATGTCTTGCTGACCCAGGAGAGCCTGACCTTTCCAGCAGAGCTTTGCATGTGACCAATCCAGAGCCCACTCCCCAGCCACCTCCTACAACTGGCTCTTACCTGCAGGCTACTGCCCCTTGCCCTAAGGCCCCCAGATAGCTCGGGACAGTCCCTACACCCCAAGAGCCACTGAAATCATTCAATAGCCAGCCCTAAGTTGGCTTACTCTGCTTTGCTTATTCCTTCCAGTGGAGGCACTGATACAGCCTCTTGCCCACTTTTCTTCCTGCTTCTTCTGCCTCCTGACTGGCCCTGGTGCTTTCCCATAGTCCCGTGAGGCATGGTGGGTTCCTTCTGCTTGGGAACAATGCGTAAGAAACTCTTTTTTGATGGCAATTTCTTCCTGGGATTTGTTGGCCTCAACTTACCTGAACAATAATGGAATCTATATTTCATGACAGAGGGTAGGAATCTGGAGCTTTGGCATCTTGGCCATGTGAGCAGGTGCCTGTCTTAAAAAGAAAAAAAATAATTGGCCCCGATCAGGAAGTCAGCTGTCTTGACCAAGACTGCCGCCTCACTAGGTGTTCCTCAAGAACAAAATGGCTCCAGTTTCAAAACTGTTCCTTCACTTTCACATGCCCTCATAAACACATGGGCACATGCGCTCCCAAGGAACCATGCATTCCTAATAATTTGTTTGCTATTCATTCCTTCATTTCACAAATATTTAGTGAGTGCTTACTATATCCTAGACACTGTTCTGAGTTCTGGAGAGACAGCAGTGAATGAGACAAGACTATGTCTATGCTCTCCTAGAGATTTCATTATCGAGGGGTAAGGATAGTGAAGAAATAAGCAAATAAATATCTTCAATTGCCCCACATGGTGAAAAAGGTGCAATGCAGAGAAATCAGGATGCAGGGATAGAGAGGGAAGCAAGTCACAGGTGTCAGAGACTGTCTGACAAGCGCCCCCCTGAGGTGGGGAGTTTTTCTGGCTTTTATTTTTCCCTTGTAAATCTTATAAATGCTTCCAGTTAACAATTCCAGTGCACAATATCGTAAGCAAAAGTCCTGCTAATCTCAATTCCCTGTGATAAACACTGAGCTGTTATTTGCAATTTTCCTATGCTTATTTTAATTAGAATAATGCATTTTTTTAAAAAAAGCATGGCCCTGCGTTCTCTGTTTCCTTCAGGGCTACATGGTGTCTTGACTGCATTAAGCCCGAGTGGACAGGGCTGAAGGCAAGTCCCTTGCTTCATTGCCTATTGCAGCCTCTGTAGAGCTTCACCTGACCTGGAGTATTTAGCAGCCAGAGGTTTGCTGATGTGTGTTCCGTCGGGATGCTTTTGGCTTCATTGTCCTTGCCTGTGGCCATCTTTTGGATAATTAGAATTTGACCACCAGGTCTAAAACAGAGTTGAGAGGCTGCCTTTGAAAATGTGACCTTTAGAGTCCATGTAGGATAGTGCTCTTAGGTTTTTCATATGATAATGCAGTCTGCAGATTGTGAATTGCTTAGGGAAAATGTATGAAATTGTTAATTTTTATAGGATAGCTGTAATTGCTTTCTCTTCAGCTTAGAGAGCTGTGCAAGGAAAATGAATTCATGAAAGGACAAATTGTGATTCTTGAAGAGACTATAAATGTCCATGAGATGGAGGCAAAAGCTAGCAGAGAAACGATCATGAGGCTGGCTTCAGAAGTCAACAGAGAGCAGAAAAAAGCTGCCTCCTGTATTGAAGAGAAAGACAAGCTGAACCAGGTACGATATATGAAGGATACGTGTGCATCCAGGACCATGTTGAGGAAGCAGAAATGGGAGAAATGGGTGTCAGATAAGCACCCTAGAAGTATTGATCACAATTTATTTTTTATTGATCACAATTTTAAGAGCCTGCACTCAGCAGAAGGGTTGGGGGTAACATGGGACAAAGTGACTTGAACAGGTCGTTGGCTCTATACGTATATTTAAAAATTTTAATTTTAATTAATTTATTTTTGAGGAGTCTCACTCTGTTTCCCGGGCTGGGGTGCAATGGCACAATCTTGGCTCACTGCAACCTCTGCCCCCCCGGTTCAAGCAATTCTCCTGCCTCAGCCTCTGGAGTAGCTGGGATTACAAGCACATGCCACCGCACCTGGCTAATTTTTTGTATTTTTAGAAGAGACAGGGTTTCCCCATATTGGCTAGGTTGGTCTCGAACTCCTGACCTCAGGTGATCTGCCCACCTCGGCCTCCTAAAGTGTTGGGATTTCAGGTGTGAGCTACTGTGCCCGGCCCTTATTTGTTTCTAACACAAATGTTGACACACTCTGCACCTTATATTTTTCTCTATTTATTTATTTTTAAAACAAATGGCGATATACTATACATTATTATCAATACAGCTATTATGAGTAATCTTATATCATTCTTCATGTGGAAGGATATATCAGAAAGACAAAATCCAAGAAGTAGACCCACTGGGCCAAAGGACAAAGACTTTGTCATTTTGACAGGTATTGCCAAAGGGAAGTGACTGAATTCTAAACTTTTATTTACACAATGAATTGGCTGATCTTTTCAAATGATCTGGAACCTGTTTGAGCATCGGACTTAATATTGTGTGTGTGTGTTTTTTAACAACATGTAATCCCTTGATTATATTTTCAAATTTTGTGATAAATAAATTTATTATGGGATTAATAATAATGATTCATTTCCAAAAGCAAAAATGAGCTAGTACAATCAGTTAATAAAAGTACATAGGAGAAAAACAAATGGCAATGGTCCAGGAGATGGAATTTAAGATCAGCTAAGGACTGGTGCTAATAAAGGGAACCTCCCTGGGGGTGAAGGCCTGCCTACTGGTGGCCCACAGGCTAAGAAGGGGCTTGTGGAATTAGTGGGTACAGGGGAAGGAGCTGCCTTTTTGGGAATTTCTTTGGGGACTTCCCAGTCTAGTGACATCACAGCCACACTGAGATGGGATAGGAAGTTGAAAAGCACAGTCATTATACTAATTTCTATTTTCAACCAATTCCCTGCATCAAAAAGCCCTTTGTAGCACTCGCTTTGTTCTCCTGACACCTTAGCTCTGTGGAAAGTGCAAACTTTATTGTTGTCAATGCCCTTGTCTTCACTGGCTTGGGCTGCCATAACACAGTACCATAGACTGGGTGGCTTAAACAACAGAAATGTATTTCTCGCAATTCTGGAGGCTGGAAAATCCAAGATCAGGGTGCTAGCAGCATGGTCAGGTTCTAGTGAGGACCCTCATCCTGCGTGTAGTTGGCTGCCTTCTCCCTGTGTTCTCACATGTCAGAAAGAGAGCAAGCAAGCAAGCTAAGTGCCATGATGTTTCTCCTTCTAAGGGCACTAATTCCATCATGAGGTCCCCCACCCTCAAAACTTCATCTGAACTTCATCACCTCCCAAAGGCCCCACCCATAAATACCATTGCATTGGGGGTTAGGACTTCAAAATATGAATTTTGGGGAAGGCACAAATCGGTCCATAGTATTAGGTTGGTGCAAAAGTAATTGCAGTTTTTGCAATGACTTTTAATGGGATCAATGTAATAACTTTCCATTATTTTTCACCAACATTTTCTTTTGAAAAGTTTCAAATATATAGAAAGGGTGAAGGAATATGACAATGACCATCCACCCATGATCCACCCAGATGCAACAATTGTTAGCATTTTCTTTTATTTGCTTTATTTTACATAAACAATATGTATTTGTTATTGTACATAAATATATATATATATTTGCAGAGCCACTTGAAAATAAGTTGCAGACATCATATGTATTGCCTCTAACTACATCAGCATATTTATCCTAAGAATAAGGACACTGCTCTATGTAACCATAATACTATTGCTGCATCTGAAAATTAACTATAATACTGTAATGCCATCTGTGGTGGTTTTCAGCATGCAAATTTTTTTTTAATATTCCTCCTCTTGAACATGGTCTGGATTTATTGATTCCCTTCTAATGAATAGAATATGTCAGAAATGATGAATATCACTTTTGAGATTAGGTTATAAAAGGCTGTGGCTTCCATCTTAGATGAACTCTGTTGATATCTCTGGAATCACTTGCTCTTGAGGGGAAGCCAGGGGCCATGTTGTGAGGTAGCTCTGGGGAGAGAGAAGTCAGCTACCATGTGGTGAAGACGCTCAGCCACCTCTCGGGAGGCCCATGTGGCAAGAACCTGAGGCCTGTCAGCTATCATGTGAATGAGCCCAGCAGGGAATCCTCTGGTCAATCCTGGGGAGGACGCAGCCCTGCTTAACAGCTTGACCCTAACCTTAGGAGGGCCCCTGAGCCAGAACCATCAGCAAAGTCATGCCCAGATTCCTGACCCACAGAAACTGTGAGATAATCAATGTTTGTTGTTTTAAGCCCCTAAGTTTGGCTTAGCTAATAATCATCTAGTATCATTCTACATTTACATTTCACCACTTGCTATAAGAATGTCTTTTACAGCTGTTTTCTTCCCCAAATTGGGATCCTGCCTAGGTTAATTCACTGCATTCATTGATTAGTTTCAGTTTTTTTTTTTGTTTTTTTTTTAAATGGAGTCTTGCTCTGTCACCCAGGCTGGGGTGCAGGGGCATGATCTTAGCTCATTGCCAACCTGCTGGGTTCAAGTGATTCTCTTGCCTCAGCCTCCTGAGTAGCTGGGACTACAGGCGTGCACCATTGGGCCCAGCTAATTTTTGTATTTTTAGTAGAGATGCAGTTTCACCGTGTTGACCAGGATGGTCTCGATCTCTCGACCTTGTGATCCACCCGCTTCAGCCTCCCAAAGTGCTGGGATTACAGGCATGAGCCACCACGCCCAACCAGTTTTTTAATAGCATCGACATTTTGGAGAGTCCAGAGCAGTGACTTGATTGTTTCTTCACTGTGTTGTTTAACCTGTTTCTCTATATCTTGTAAACTTAAAAGTTGGATCTAGAGGCTAGACTGGATTCAGGTTAAGGCTTTTGGCAAGAATATTTTAAAGGTTAAGTTATATATTTCAGATTGCATTCTATTAGAAGGCAAATGATGTTAGAGTGCTGCACTGTTGGTGACCCTAAGTTTGACTACCAGTGTCTTTTTTGGCTGCCAGAGACATTTTTCACTTCTGCAGTTATGTTTCTGTGGAATGATAATCATCAGGTTATTCCTGTTCCCGGTGACTTTACCTAGTGATGTCAGCATCCACCAATTCTTGTCTGGATTAACTATTACACTGCGGGTGGCAAAGTGGTGATATTCTAATTTCATTGTTCCTCCCATCTATTAGGTGGTTTTCTTCTATAAAGAAAAGCTTTCTTTATTTTCTTTGCTTTTGTTTTCAATTCCATGGATGCATGGGTTTTTCTTTATTTACTGTGTTATAATCAATTATTCTCTTTCAGTGCTCCAAATTCTCCAAATTTGTCTGGTGGAAGCTCCTTCAGGATGTCCCCTGCGACCTTGTAGCATGAGTCCTTTAGTCTCTCAAGTCTTCCTTAATCTCTGACTGAAGAAGTCATCATAGGCCCTCTTGCAATATTCAGGCCACTGAACTAAAACCAGCCAATTCTTTAAACAGCTTTGGTTCCTAATACTGGGGAATGGTGCTTAGAAACCAACATTTATGATTTAGAAGTGCTCATTTATTGAATACTTGTAATTAACATAGTCATTGTGCTAAGTGATCAGAGAGGTTATTCACTTTGCTCAAGCTCACACAACTATTAAATGGCAAAGCTAGGATTTGAACCCAGATCATTACACTGCTGTACCTTCAGCAATAATCCTCTTTCCACATATAGTCACAGCTACATCCTACATACAAGTCTGATGCCAGAAACCATTTATTAGTCAGTGGAACAAAAACAATAAATAGCCATGCAAATGTCCTCAGTTATAGCTACTAGTTATTAAATTATCAAGATTTGAATATTAGGAGGGGGGGTTAAAAAAGACTTGACTATTGGGAAGAATTTAATATTTATTTATAAAAACTCATCTCTAGAGATCAGTAGTAGGAAATGAGTAAGAAAATGTGTCGTAATAGCACATTAAAAAACCAGAACTTTTTCCTCTTCTTATGTAAGTGTCTTCACTTGTAAATGACTGATGCAATGTTGTTCAGACTTTGGAAACACATTCACTTTGGGACGAACTTACTGCCAAAATAATAAAAATTGTAAAAAAAATCATATGGGCAATAAAAAAAACTTGAGATCTTTAATAAAACACTTTATTCATAGGATTGTGACTCCCAAAGATTTATTACTCAAAAGTACCATCAAGTGGTTTTACTGACACATTAACAACCTCAGGAAGAGTATTCATAATGCTTTCTAAAGCTCTGTTTTTGAGGTAGGAAACTTACTTTATTAGTGAAGTCCAGAAGGATTGCAGAAGTAGAAGTAGCCACAGAGCTAGGGTGTGGTTTCTACATAACTCAGCTTTTCTGAAGACTCTACTTCAGTTCCTTCAAGAAAATCTCACAAATAAAAATGCAGTCATTTGTCATATATATGGGAAATATATTACTTGAAAAGATTTTTAGTAGTTCCTATTGAATGATGTCTTTAAAACTACCAAAGATTCTTTTTCTCTTGGTTGTCTTGAAATAACTGACTGTTGAGGAAAGTAGTCATTTTGCCTAGGCAAGTCACACACACATTTCCTATGAATTCTAGAAGTTAAAATCAGTGAGATCAGACGCTGACTTCCATGTTGCATTTAATTCTACTAGCAATAATTAAAGCTCAAAAACAAATGGTATTCGAGTCAGGCAGGCCTGGGTTTGCAGTGATGTCCCTTATGCCTTTTGGTTTGTTAGCTTACAGCACTTTGGGAGGCTAAGGCAAGTGGATAACTTGAGGTCAGGAGTTTGAGACCAGCTTGACCAACACAGTGAAACCTTGTCTCTGCTAAAATACAATTTTTTTTTTTTGAGACAGAGTTTCACTTTGTTGCCCAGGCTAGAGTGCAGTGGCATGGTCTCAGCTCACTGCAACCTCTGCCTCCCAGGTTTAAGCAATTCTCGTGCCTCAGCCTCTCTCTAGCTGGGATTACAGGCACCTGCCACCATGCCTGGCTGATATTTTTTGCTTTTTAGTAGAGACGGGGTTTCACCATGTTGCCCAGCCTGGTCTCAAACTCCTGAGCTCAGGTAATCCCCTCGTCTCGGTCTCCCAAAGTGCTAGGATTATAGGCATGAGCCACTGTGTTCAGCCTAAAAATACAAAAATTAGCCAGACGTGTGGTGGGTGCCTATAATTCCAGCTACTCAGGAGGCTGAGGCAGGAGAATCGCTTGAACCTGGGAGGTGGATGTTGCAGCGAACTGAGATGGCACCACTGCACTCCAGCCTGGGTGACAAAGCTAGACTCCATCTCAACATCTCAAAGAGAGAGAGAGAGAGAGAGAGAGAGAGAGAGAGAGAGAGAGAGAGAGAGAGAGAGAGACACTGCACAGAGTAGTTAAGAAGCTGGACTCTTGAATTAGGCTGCTTGGGTTTTTATCCTGGCTCCGGAATCATCTGGCTATGTGATTGCAGGCATGTAGCTTGATCTCTTTGGACCTCAGTTTTTAAAATCTGTAAACACGAAAATAAGGCTTTCTTATTATTACATTAGAATTAAATGATAAAATATACATAAAATACTTAGGACGTGACTGGCACACTATTGGTGTTCAGTGTTTTCATTTCCCTTTCTTATTCCTATTTACTTTTACCTAGGGATAAAATAAACATGAGATTAATTAAAAGTATAGACATATGGAAATAGTTCCTGGAAGTGAGAAATGATTAGATGAGATAGATGACTAAAGAAATTACAGACCTCTTTACAATTCTGGAATCATAGAGTTGGAAGTGACCTTCAGGTCATTTAGAATCTAGATATCTAACTCTCTATGTGAAATAAGAATCACATTTAAAAAAATATTTCCCTGACTAGCTAATGTCCAACTTTTCCTTTGACTCTTCTAGAAATGAGGAATTCACTACTTTATAAGGAGCTCCATCTCATCTTTGCGAAGTTGTAATTGTCTGACAGTTCTGTGCTGTGGCAAGTCAGGACTAGAGTCTTTTATAATTCAACTCCTCATCCTGGTACTAACTGGTGAAACTTCACTGAATAAATGAAAATCCCCATTTTTGTAGCCACGCTTCAAGTGGTTAAGGACATTTATTATGGATTTCTAAGTCTCTTCTGGCTAAACAGCCTTAGATCTTGCAAATTTTCTTACTTGAACCCTGCTTCTTGCCTGTGAGGTTGGAAGAGTTCTAGTCTCTGGATGAAGAATTAAAATGAAAATAAACACCAAATAATATCTGCTCATATTATAAAAAATTAAAGCTGGGCTGGGGATGGTGGCTCATGCCCGTAATTTCAACATTTTGGGAGGCTGAGGCTGGAGGATCTCTTGAAGGCAGGAGTTCAAGGCCAGCCTGTGCAACATAATGAGATCCCCATCTCTACAAAAAAAAAAAAAAAAAGCTGCTTATAAGACTCCGACAATGACTTGTTTTAACTGTTTTTTTTTTTTTAGTTTTTCTGAAAATTACCATCAATACTTTAAAGTGGCCAGCCATGATGGTGCATGCCTATAATCCCAGCATTTTGGGAGGCTGAGGCAGGCAGATGACTTGAGGCCAGATGTTCAAGACCAGCCTGGCCAACATGGCAAAACATCGTCTCTACCAAAAGCACAAATATTAGATGGGCATGGTAGTGCATGCCTGTAATCCCAGCTACTCAGGAGGCAGAGGCACGAGAGTCACTTGAACCTGGGAGGTGAAGGTTTTTATTTTTATTTTTTATTTTTTTTAAAAAAGTGTCATCCTTACGCAGGGGCCATGCTAATCTTCTCTGTATCGTTCCAATTTTAGTGTATGTGCTGCCGAAGCGAGCATGGAGGTAAAGGTTATAGTGAACAGAGATCATGCCACTGCACTCCAGTGTGGGTGACAGAGTGAGACCCTGTCTCAAAACAAAAACAAAAACAAAACCTAAAACTTTAATACAGTTTTTTTCCCGATTCATCAATTTGAGGCAGTATTTTAAGACTTTCTGCTATGAAATATGAAGAATTTTATGCCTCCTATTTATTATTGCTACACGATACTTGTATGTATTTAAAGGGTACATGTGCTATTTTGTTACATGCATAGAATGTGTTAAAGATCAACTCAAGGTATTTAAAGTCTTCATCACCTCAACTATTGATCACTTCTATGTGTTGAGAATATTTCAAGTCCTCTCTTCTAGCTATTTCAAAATATACAATACATTGTTAATTATCGTCACCCTACTCTGCTGACGAACATTAAAGCTTATTTCTTCTATCTAACTGTATGCTTGTATCCATTAACCAACTTCTCTTCATCTCTCTCCCACCCACTCACCCTTCCCAGACTCTGGAATCCATTTTTCTGCTCTCTAACTCTATGAGCCAACTCTCAGTTCCCGCATATGAGTGAGAACATGTGCTATTTGTCTTTCTGGGCCTGGCTTATTTTATTCAACATAATGACCTCTCATTCCATCCATGTTCCTGCAAATAACATGATTTCATTTTTTTATGGCCTAATAGTATTCCATTGTGTATATATACCACATTAAAAAAATCCATTCATCTGTTGGTGGACACTTGGGTTGATTCCACATATTTGCTATTGTGACTAGTGCTGCAGTAAGCATGAGCGTGCAGTATCTCTTTGTTATGTTCATGTCCTTTCCTTTGGATAAATACTCAGCAGTGGGATTGCTGGATGTGTGGTAGTTACATTTTTTTGTGTTTTGAGAAATCTCCATACTGTGTTCTATAGTGGCCATACGAATTTACATTCTCACCAACAGTGTTAGAAAAGTTACCTCTTCACTGTATCCTTGCCAGCATCTGTTATTTTTGTTTGTTTTTGTCTTTTTAATAATGGCCATTCTAACTGGGGTTAGATGATATCTCATTGTGGTTTTGATTTGCATTTCCCTGATGATTAGAGATGTTGAGCATTTTAAAAACAAATCCCAGCACTTCAATCCTTCATCTGTCAACAGTTCCATTAATTTATTTTGTAAAGGTATAATTATGTTTAAGTTTGATGAAATTTGTTCGATGAAAGAAATGGGTTCTGGATTTTATATACTTACTTAGATTATAGTTGGCAAACTGGCCTTAAAATATCGCATTTCTAACACATTCCTTCAGTGTATGACAGATACGCAACTCTCGCCAATTGCCACTTACCACATCGGTCCAACAAAGCCTGAATAAGTCCATACTTTGTTCAAAAATGGAGTCCATGGTGTTTGGATGTTGCATCAGTGTCAACTTGCTGTAGAAATTGCTAATCTCTTACCCTCAGTTTTTGAAATGATCTTGTTGGGACTGGGAACAGCAGGTGCAGGAGTGGTACCAGATTGTATATTTGAATAGTACTGTCCTAGGAGGGTTTTATCTGTATTAAAGTTTAAATCCCAGAACTGAATGCCAAACTTCAGGCTTGGTGTAATTCAAAGGAAATAGAACAGGGCATCACCTCCCTCATTCTAAATACTTTACCTTTTGTGTGTGTGCACGTGCAGTGTGTATATTTGTGCTCATATCACTGTTAACGCGACACTTTAAATGGACTGAAATTCCCCAGTGTTTTCAAAGTTGCCACTATTCTATCACATCTGTCTTTCATTTCTGAACCCTGGCTATAGTTCTCTTCTCTAGAGATGATGAGAACTGGCATTTGCTTATGCATGTTTCTGGAGATACTCTTTTCATAAAGGCACAAATAGTGCTATACTATGTACCATTATTATTTGTATAGATGTACTATTAGACACCTTACTTTCCTCACAAACTGTGTCTTGGAGAGTCGTTCATGTTGGTCTATAAAAAACTTCCCATTTCTTTTCTTTTTGTTTTAATTGTACTTTAGGTTCTGAGGTACATGTGCAGATCATGCAGGATTGTTGCATAGGTACATACATGGCAATGTGGTTTGCTGCCTCCATCCCCCCGTCACCTATATCTGGCATTTCTCCCCATGTTATCCCTCCCCAACCTCCCCACTCCCTGCTATCCCTCCCCTAGCCCCCCAATAGACCCTAGAGTGTGATACTCCCCTCCCTGTGCCCATGTGTTCTCATTGTTCAACACCCACCAATGAGTGAGAACATATGGTATTTGATTTTCTGTTCTTGTGTCAGATTCAAGATGGTTTCCAGATTCATCCATGTCCCTACAAAGGACACAACCTCATCATTTTTTGTGGCTGCATAGTATTCCATAGTGTATATGTGCCACATTTTCGTTGTCCAGTCTATCATTGATGGGCATTTGGGTTGGTTCCAGGTCTTTGCTATTGTAAACAGTGCCGCAATGAACATACGTGTGCATGCATCTTTATAATAGAACGATTTATAATCCTTTGGATATATACCCAGTAATGGGATTGCTAGGTCTATTTCTAGGTTCTTCAGGAATCGCCATGCTGTCATCCATAATAGTTGAACTCCTTTTCAAGACTACATCATATTCTTTAGTATGGATGTTTCATATTTGTTTAAGTAGTTATATATCAATGAATATTCACATAGTACCTTGTCTTTTGCTATATTATAATTGGATAACTGCATATTCCTCATTTTCTATGTTTAGTAACCTATCTCATGGATATATTCTCAGGACTGGAATTACAAGGCCGAAAGATATGTGCATATTACGTTTTGTTATGTATTTATACCAAAATTAGACCTGTTCACACTTTGACCGGCAAATGTATGAGACTGCCTGTTTGGGAGAATTTCTGAGTTTTTTTGTTAGTCATAACTGCAGTAGGTAGAATTAACCAATGGATTTTTTATTTTATAAAACTGATTTAGAATTGAAGGAATTAAGCTCAAGCCAGAGGTTCTCTGTCCTGATGATAAGCAGTCATTGTGTTTTTGAGTGGCAATTTGATCTTATGTATATCTAAATCCATAAAATAGCAACAGAACAGGAAACAATTGTGTTTTTAACATGTGAACCTTTGGATGATTTCACTACTTGATGCAGACTCATGCATTTAAGCGGGAAGCTAAACTGAACGCCATAATCATATTATTTATAAAAGTTTTTGTTAAAAGTAATTTTGAAAGGATCATTTTACATTTGTTACATTAGTCAGACTGAACCTAAAGATTTGTTAATTATAAAAATTTTTTTTAAGTGATCCCCATCACAGTCTATAGGCCCTGCCCTCTGTGATTTCCTCTGCGGAGGTCAGTCTTGCTTTTGCTGGCAGGAAGCTACTTGTTTCTTGATCTGTATGTCAGTGTGGTCTGCCAGCAATTCCCAGGTCCTGGCCAGTGGTACTGACGTCACATTATTTTATGCCGCTTGCTTCGGTGTATCCTTGAGGTAGCCATGCAACCAGACTCCACTCTGGTGGTTTTCTCCTGATAGCTGCACAGATAATTGCATTTGCAGTCTGAGAACATCTATTTCCTGAAGATCACCCCGGTGCCCCTTAATCCTGCAGCACTTAATCAGAGCACTAAGGGAGTGGCCATCCTCAAGGCCTTGTCACTCTGGCTCTTGAGTCCTGCATTTTATACAAGAAACAGCTTAGTGTTTCCTGAATGTGTCTAGAAAAGAGAAACCCAACCTGCTCATAGACACCACTGTATTCTGTGAACACAAACTAATTTTGTGATTTTCACTAGACGTAAATGTTGATGCCTAGGTTTAAAAAGAAAACGTACTTTGGATTTGTTAGAGAGGATTGTTTTGGCCCTTTTCTCGAAGTCAATGAAATAATAGTATGATATTGGGGTAGAAAAATTCCTCATAGTTGAAATATTTTAATTATGCTGGTGTTAGCTGCCAGTTGATTTGTCTACTCCAAATTGACAGTAACGCCATAGGTCACAAGCATCTGAGATATTTTTGTATATTTTGAGGTCTTTAGTCAACAATTGGCTAAAAGTATCACTTTAATGGCCATGGAAACTTCCCCCTTTTGCATCAGGGGTTGTCTATCAATATAAAAGTGAATATATATATGGTTTTAGAATTCTAAAGGATTAGGATTAATTTTCATCCTGGCATTATTGAATTTAGGACCCCAATTCTCTAACCACACATCAGACTGTGCAGTAGTCCCTCTGCATCCACAAGTTCCACATCTGTGGATTCAACCAACTTTGGGTCAAAAATATTTGGAAAAAATCCAATATAAATTAAAAAAACCAAAAATAATACAAATAAAAACAACACATGATAACAGTTATTTACCTAGCACTTAAGATGTATTTGGTATTGAAAGTAATCTAGCGATGATTTAAAGTATACAGAAGAATGCATGTAGCTTATATGAAAATATTATTCCACTTTATATGGGAGAGAGACTTGAGCATCCTCAGGTTTTGATATCCTCCGGGGTCCTGGAACCAATTCGCCAAAGATACCAAGGAATGACTGTAGTTTCCAAGTAAAATATGTACCCAATTTATTATCACCAATACTGATTCTATAAAATTACTCTATTTGAGCAAGTGAGAAGCTATTTGTATTATGATCTGAAGAGCAATCTGTAAACTGTTAAAATATTGAATTTGTGATAAAGTATCCTTGACTCTGCTTTAAGGACCATCATTTGATTGGCAGCAGCAGTGGGGCTTCTCTACAGTGACGACCAGTTTAGCAAAGGAAAGGGGAAACCAAGACCTTGAAAAGCAAAAGGCATTTTACAAAATAGATTCCATAATTAGTTATTACATCTCTGAAAAGGGCAGGCTTCTCTAACTACCTATCTACTCTGTGACTTTTCTTTCAAATTGATGTCTGAGACTTCCTTGATTTTAAAAAAGTCACCATAATGAAAAAAAAATAAGATGTTATGTTTTCTATAAAAAATAGGAACTAATGTTTCAGGCTATCCTTTTTCCTGTTTCCAAGCTGTTAATTGAGAGGAATTTCTTGTAAAGCCCAGTTCTAATGCAAAAGAGATGATTGCATTTTAACTGGCAGCCTGAAGTGTTATCAGCTCATTTAGATGTAGAGTCTGTTATTTAAAGATATTGTGTTTCTTTTTAGTGCTTTTTACCTCTAACGTACTATTTTTAATAACTTTTTTTTTTTTTTTACCAGTTAACCAGGCAGCAATGCTGTAGCAATGCTAGTTAACACGCTGCTTAATCTTTCTTAATATGAATTCATGTATTTTGGAACTTGATGTTAACAAATAATTTTAAAAAATCAACTTTAAAGATGTTTCTTTGGTGCCTCTGTGGGCCATTCTCGATTGTGGTAAATAGAATTCAGTGCACAGGTAACCTTCTTTATGTCCTTCATTATTTTTCTGAACCTAATCTTACATGTTATGTTCTTTTGTTGTTTTGAGACAAGGTCATGCTGTGTCACCAAGGTTGGAGTGCATTAATACAAATATTGCTCACTGTAGCCTAGAATTCTTGGGCTCAAGCAATCCTCCTACCTCAGTCTCCCAGGTAGCTAGGACTATAGGCACATGCTACCATGCATGGCTAATTATTTTATGGAAGATGGGGGTTTCACCATGTTGCCCAGGCTGGTCTCCAACCCCTGGGCTCAAGCAATCCTTTGCCTCGACCTCCCAAAGAGCTGAGATTATAGGTGTGAGCCACTGTGCGCAGCCCACATTATATTCTTTAAGATCATTCTTCTGAGTATGATACTTTCCCTCTACTTTTAATCCTTCCACCTACCAAATGGCTAGTTGTTTCTATTTCCTTTCTTCAGGTTTTTCCTGCATTAGTTTTGCCTTTATGAGACAAGGGGATATGTAATGAATATTGGATATTGGAAGTCAATGAATATCTTTATGCAATGATGTTTTTATGAGAATATTCCTTTGTCATTTAAACTAGTATTAAGGGGGCATCTTTATTTAAATAATTGTTAGTACGTAGCTAGGACTCTGAGAGCTTACTGTTCATTAAAAATCAATTTCCATATATACCACACTTGAAAAAGATAGTTCTGTAAACATATTCTACATATGCACTGAATCTACTAATATGTTATTCAGTGATTTGTTTTTATTAACTGTTTCCAGAGTTACACACAGAAAAGGCTTATGTGTCAAAGTGTCAAAGTTTCCTTCTTTTTTCTAACCCAGATTTTATATCTCTTCTCTCTGTGTGTGTTTTTTTAGATGGAGTCTCACTCTGTTACCCAGGCTGGAGTGCAGTGGCATGATCTCAGCTAAGTGCAACTACCACCTCCCGGATTCAAGTGATTCTCCTGTTCAGGCTCCCGAGTAGCTGGGACTACAGGCGAGCGCCACCACTTCCAGCTAATTTTTGTGGTTTTTTTTTTAGTAGAGACGGGGTTTCACCATGTTGGCCAGGCTGTTCTCGAACTCCTGAACTCAGGTGATCCACTCGCCTTGGCCTCCCAAAATGCTAGGATTACAGGCGTGAGCCGCTGTGCCTGGCTGCCCCCTTCTCTGTTTTTGAGACACTTAAATTTTCCTGACATACCATTGGGATTTAATAACTTTATGAGGAGACTATAGGGAACTTGAAGTTAAAAATGGAATGAGTAATTAACCCAACTCCTTGTAGTCATTAGCAGGCAAAGTCAATAAATTTGTTATAGCAAATGCGGGCCTACCCTGTTGACTACTAATGTCTTCATTTTCTATAATCATTTTAGGACCTGGTCAGTGCTGTAGAAGCAAAAGAAGCCCTTGAGAGGGAAGTTAAGATCTTCCAAGAAAGGCTGCTTGCTGGCCAGCGGGTCTGGGATGCCTCAAAGGAGGAGCTGAGTCTCCTGAAGAAAAGCTCTTCTGAGTTGGAGAAGAGTTTGAAGGCCAGTCTGGATGCAGTCACAGCCTCACAAAGCCAGAACTCCTCATTTAGGGAGAAAATCGCAGCCCTCCTTAGGGGCAGATTGAGCACAACTGGGTCCACTGAGGACACCATTTTGGAGAAGATTCAAGAAATGAGCAGCCAAGAAGAAAGCAGGGACAGGGTGAGTGGGTCATGGCTGTTTACAGACATCTTAAGAATAGTAAGCTCATTCACTTAGCATGCTCAGTAAGTGGCTGTATTAGTCTGTTCTCACACTGCTATAAGAAATACCTGAGATTGGGTAGTTTATAGAGAAAAAGAGGTTTATTGGATTCACAGTTCCACATGGCTGGGGAGGCCTCACAATCATGGCAGAAGGCAAAGGAGGTGCAAAGGCATGTCACACATGGTGGTAGGCAAGAGAGGGGGTGTGCAGAGGAACTGCTGTTTATAAAACCATCAGATCTCCCGAGAGTTATTCTCTATCACAAGAATAGCATGAGAAAAACTGACCCCCCATAATTTAATTACCTCCCACCAGGTCCCTCCCATGACATGTGGGGATTATGGGAGCTACAATTCAAGATGAGATTTGGGTGGGGACACAGCCAAACCATATCAGTGACTTATCTCAATTAGCTAAGAGCATCATTTAAGGCCAGGGGTGGTCTAGGCCTGTAACCCCATTCCATTTGGAGGCCAAGATAGTCACTTGAGTCCAGGAATTCAAGACCAGCTTGAGCAAAATAGCACAGTCCCTCTCTCTACTAAAAATAAAAATTAAGTCCTAACTACTTGGAAGGCTGAAGTGGGAGAATTTCTTGAGCCCGTGAGTTCAAAGCTGCAGTGAGCTATGATTGTGCCTCTGCACTCCAGGCTGGGCAACAAAGCAAACCTTGTCTCTAAAAAAAAAAAAAAAAAAAAAAGTACCATTTAAATGTGGTTGTATTACTTTCTGTTTCAATAGTACTTAGAAAGGCATGGGAGTCCCTCAAGCAACATCTAACTAGGATGCAGGTTCTGGAGTTGGACCTGCCTGGCGCTGAATCCTGTCTCTGCTATACATTCACTCACAGGCCGTGTGAGTGCTGGCAGGTTCTTGAGATTACGATCTCTGAAATTTTGTTTCCTTACCTGCAGAAAGGGGCTAGCACAAGGTCCATGACCCCTTATCTGAAACTCTTGGGGCCCAGCATGTTTTTGAATTCAGAATTTTTCAGAGCTTTGAAAGGTAGTGCAGAGTGCAGCCTTCCACAGCCTTCCACTGTGGTATCTGGAAGTTCCCTCCTGTCAATCACATTCACAGGTCTGCAGCAAAGCCCGTGAGCAACTCTAAGTGGGATAAATGAAGACCGTAAATAGCCTCTTGTCATTTTGGGTCAGGATTTGCTACCCAGCTGGGTCAGGTCAGGCCAAGCTTTGTCAGTAAATGAGTTATGAAAAATCCTGGATTTTGGAACTATAGATAAAGATTCTCAGACCTGTAACAGTATCTGCCTGATCAGATTATTGTTTAGTGTATGTACTGAATGAAAAAAATTGTTATAAAGATCTTAACTCATTGCCTAGCAAGTCACAACAGTAAATATTAACTAATGCTGCTGTTGCCTCTCCTTCTTCCGCCTTCTCTCCTCTTTTTCAAAATGTGTTGGTGCTCAGAACAGCCTTTTTGGGGACCTATCTAAGAAATGGAGAAAAATGGTTTAATTCACATATATGATTGATGTTTGCTTAACTCTGTCATCTTGTTTATGCTATCAAGAATTCTCTTTTTCTGTAAAGCTTTACCTAGCAGAGTCCATTTCAACCCAGACTTTGGTTAAGTTATCATCAAACCCAAATTATAGAAGTCCTGGTTAATGAGGCTTTAAAGTAAATGATCTCCAAAGTCCATATATAATTCCATTATGAACTATTTCTTCTATTGATGTCATGCTTACTTGAAAGGAGAAAATGAACTTTGCCATCTTTTAATGTTACTGAAATACTCAGAATGATCACTAACTCAAAGTTCAGGGTTGCATTTGTCAATTTCCTTTAGTGACAGTAAATTCCCTTTAAAAACTCTCCAAAATTCACACACGCTCTAGGAGCAACCCTAGTGGCCCCTTCAGCCAAGTGCATTTTCTCTCTCTTTGTGGAGATAAAATGTCGAGTGCTCATTGGCTGTCCTCCACTCTAATGTGTAGAGGTCTCTGCAAGTAACTTAGTTTTTCTTGTGACTCAGTTTATATAGAGGTAGTTGATTGAAAGAAAATTATTTATAGGTTTGGAAATAAACTTCATTAAGTCATTTACCTTAAATGCTAATAGATATACAGATGATTTCCAGCTCCTGAAAATTGAATTAAAATTTTTTTCAACTTGTCAATGGTGTGAAAGTGATACACATCCAGTGGAAACTATACTTTGAGTACCCACGCAACCATCCTGTTTTTCACTTTCAGTAAAGTATTCAACAAATTACATGAGATTTTCAATACTTTATCATAGAAAAGGCTTTGTGTAAGATGATTTTTACCGCAATATAGGCTAATAAGTGTTCTGAGCACTTTTAAGGTAGGGTAGGTGAAGCTGTGATGTTGGGTAGGTTAGGTATATTAAATGCATTTCTGACTTAAGAAACTTTCAACTTACGATGTATTTATTGGGATACAACCTCACCATTAGCCGAGGAACATCTGTACTTCAATAGCTAATTATTTTTTGTTTTGTTTTTGCCATTTCATTTTATTGCTTTCTCCTTCTATATTTTCAAGTATTTTTCTAAAACTGTTTTAATTCCTGCATGTTAAGCAAGGCACCCAATTACCAGCATGATGTATATGTTTATATTCTAAAGCCAAATGATGTAAATTGGTTAAGCTGGGTATGCTTTCTCCCACTCCCCATAAAAATTAAATGATTCAGTCTTTTTAGTGCCTTTGTCTGCCTTTCCTACCCTGTAATTTTTTTCAATAGCTGCTCTCCCTATTTAAAAGCCTGAAATCAAGCATATAGCCAGTGTCTTGTGTGACTCATCTTCAAGTAAAATCAGGAGAAAATGGATTTCGTATATTGTCTTAGAAATGTTTCTAAAGAATGGGAGCTTTACAAATTGATGAATCTGTTTGTTGAGGAGGCTGCGTGTGCCTGCCAGCTGCCATGGCTACGCACACAGTCAGTGGCTGAGTAATACCGATGTGAAGGCCCTGCGGTGGGTTCAGGCTTGGCTTGGCACATTCTCCACTTAAGGCTGGCTCCTGCTTCCCCAGCATTGCTTGTCTTGTTTACCCCTGTGCCATCCATTTTTCCTCTCCTGTGTTTGCAATTCTTCATAGAATTCAGGACACCACTCACACTTTGACAGCATGTCATTTCTACTTGTTCCTTGCAATTTCTGCTTCTGGCAAGATTTCGTCTTCTTTTTAGAAGCTTTACTCTATCTTACAGCGAGGTTTTTCAGCCTCAGAACTATTGGCATTTTGGACAGGGTAATCTTCTGCTGTGGGGGCCCGTCCTGTGCATTGCGGGATTTGGAGCGGCATCCCTGGCCTCTACCCGCTCGTAGCACTCCCCTTCCCAGTTTGTGATGACCACAGATGTCTCTAGACACTGCCAAATGTCCCCTGGGGGGTCAAAGTTGCCCCCAGTTGAAAACCACTGTCTTAGAGGAATGTTCTACTGCCAGGTTCCCACGAATTCTAAATGAGTATTTAGATGTTACTCAGCCTTGGAATTTCAGGACACCATAGCAGATGTTTATGAAATAATGACTTCTTGCACAATGACAGAAAGTTACGACATTTTCAGATTTTACTTTAGAATTTCGAGGCAATTTTGTTTTCTTTCTCTTTCTCTTTCTTTCTTTCTTTCCTTTCTTTCCTTTCTTTCTTTTCCTTCCCTCCCTCCCTCCCTCCCTTCCTCCCTCCCTTCCTTCCTTCCTTCCCTCCCTCCCTCCCTTCTTTCTTTCTTCCTCTCTCTCTCTCTCTCTTTCTCTCTCTCTCTTTCTTGTTTCCTAACCACCTAATCATCTGAATGATACTTGATTAGGTATAGAAATCGACCATAACAATTTCTACATCTTTTCCCAAATTAAAGACAAATTAATACAAGTTCACAAGCCTCTATCTGGACTGGGCTATAAAGGACCTGAGATGTTATCATTCTCCTGTTCTGTTTTTTTTTTTGTTTTTTTTTTTTTTGCGATGGAGTTTCACTCTTGTTGCCCAGGCTGGGGTGCAATAGCGCAATCTTGGCTCACTGCAACCTCCGCCTCCCAGGTTCAAGTGATTCTCCTGCCTCAGTCTCCCAAGTAGCAAAGGGACCTTCTTGCCTTTGATTCAAACTCATTTGGTCATTATTTGTGCCACCAGACCTGGGTAGTTTTGTATTTTTAGTAGATAGGGGTTTTTTCCATGTTGGTCAGGCTGGTCTCAAACTCCTGACCTCAATTGATTCGCCCACCTTGGCTTCCCAAGGTGCTGGGATTATAGGTGTGAACCACTGTGCCTGGCCTCCTGCCCTATTCTTATTCCTGCCACCTACTAAAGTGAGCATCTCCCTGGAAGCACCAGCATACTTCCATTTGGGACATTTCATTGTCCAAAATTATGTTGCATGGTCGCTCCTGGCTACAAGGGCATCTAAAGAGTGAACAGATAGAATTTCCAGCTTTTCCAGCCTCTCCAGTTATATAAGTTTCCTGAGGCTGCCATGACAAAATACTGCAACTGTGTGGCTTAAAAACAGAAAGTTCTAGCCTCAGTTCTGGAGATGAGAAGTCTGGGATCAAGGCATTGGCAGGGTTGTCTCCTGAGCACTGTGAGGGAGACTCTCTCAATGCCTCACTCCCAGCTTCTGCTGGCCTCAGGCATTCTTTGTTGCGGGGATAGTGTTCTTCCTGCATTTCACATTGCCTTCCTCTATGCATGTTTGTCTTTGTGTCTAGGTTGCCCCTTTTATATGGACCCCAGTCATATTGGACTAGGGTCCATCTTAAGGACCTCATTTTAACTTTATCGCCACTGTAAAGACCTGATTTCCAAACACGGTCACGTTCTGAGGTAATGGGGGGCTTCAGCATATCTTTGTTTGGGAGGACCTAATTTAACTCAAAACAAAAGTTGAGATGAACAGAGGAGGAGGGGTAGGGTTAGCCAGTCGACAGTGCTAGCCACACCTGCCAACAGGAGGTAAGGAGGATTTGGTCGACACTTTCCAGTACCTGGTAACTTTCATATTTCCCAAGTGAAAATTATAGCTTGAACAATTGGAAAAGAGTTTATGTCTAAAAGTCACTGGACTTTAAGTGATCCAAGTGGCTCTTTCTTCAGTGTAGAACTTTTTTTGCTTCTATTTGGTTTAATTTTAGTACAAAAATGTCTCTCTGGTGAAATCAACACATAGTTGTCCCTGGGGAGTGAATTAACTCTTTTAGGGCATTATGACTGTACTTCTAAAAACCATGCAGCTTATTCTTTAACTATATCGTGCTTTGGTGCCTTTTTTTTGTTTAAAAGTATGTATTCTTAATTCCCCCCTCAGCCCCCACTGCCCACCTCTAGTGTTGGAATATCTGGTGCATTTTGTACCATAGAATATCAGGTATATGTTAAGAAATGATCCTAAAAAAATAAAGAAAAGACAGAAAAGAAAGACTTATTTATTGTTTAGACTTTTTGGTGTGGAAAAAAACATAAGTTTGTAGTTTTGGTGGAGCACATGTGTTCACTCAGGCACTGGCATTTGATGTTCCCAAGAACCGGTCAGATTGGAATGTTAATTTATTTGAATTAATTTATCTAAATTTAATTAGGAAAAAATTTGGTGGTGTTGTATGCACTGACACCTAAATAAGCTTCTGAAGCTAAATTCTGTGATGTGACAGAGTACAGGAGGGCTCTCTTCTTCTCTCTGGACACCAGAATCTTGGCATGGCAGGTATCCCCTGCACATTTCAGCGATCTATGTATTATGGTTTTAAAGTCGTACTTTGCTGAGTCTCAAGGTTCTGTAGAGCATCCTTGGGTCCAGATAGAGTGAAGATGCAAGAGGGACCTTCTTGCCTTTGATTCAAACATATTTGTTCATTATTTGTTCTTCTCAGAAAGTCTTCTAGTTGAGAGAAAGACTATGCTGAAAATAGTTTGAGAAACATGACATAGGACAATTCCTGAAGGGTTCTTTAGCTCCTCATGGCGAGAGCATAGGATTGACAGAACCCATACACTGGAGCAGTAACCCTGATGACAAATGGACACAATGTGTTGAATTTCAATGCGGTGTGAAATACTGGGCTGCTCAAATTTTCTAAATGAGCTCTTTGAGTCATCGTAGCAAAGTCTACGAGTTTCAGAGAGGTTAATTACTTGCTTCAGTTAACATGCTGGTAAGTGGTGCAGGGGAACTTGAAACCAGGGCTATCTGACGCCAAAGCCCCTGTCCCACACTCTGGTCTATGTCAGATGCTTGCGTGTTCCTTCAGGGTCAGTATCACTCCCTTAGTCTAACTTACTGCAGTTACTCAGGGCGTCAGCTTCAGAATGGAGGCCACACTGATTGATTTCTACAGAAGGCTTGATTTTTTCCAGTAAGGTCAGTGGTGTTTTGACCATGGCTAAGTGATCACACAGTTCTCCGTCTCTCCACTTGAGGTTTATTGAATCAATTTTCTCTTGGCTTCGTTCTCTCTGCTATGCCATTTGTGGTATAGGAGATGTTGAAGGGTCTTCAGGTACAAATACTCACTTCCTGTTTTCAATCCAATGTGAAACCACATCTCCTGACGTGCTATACTTCTAATAATGCGAATCAGTCCCTTGGGAGGCAGCATCTTGTGGCCAGTTTTCTGTAGATTACATTGTTTGTTATACCAAGATTAACACTGTTTCTCTTGCATTAAGATCAGATTTATGCACTGGCATGACCAATCAAAAAAAAAAAAAGATCAGATTTATCTGCTATATTAGTAAGATATACTTACTAATATCACTATGGATGTATCAGTAGATATTTTTATTATTGGTAATCAGGACAGGTAGGAAATATAAAATGAGGTTTCTCAGAGCTTCCTGTTCTGGAATGACACTAAAAATTTTCTTGGAAAATATAATTCCTTGGATGTGGCTCTGAATAGCTTATCAACAAATATCTAATTTCAAGCACATACACAGAAGTGTAGAGTTAATTGAATTATAGGTCTGGAAACTTGAGAGCCATACAAGCACAGGATTGGAGCATTCAGAGCTCATGTAGTCTAAGTCTTCTTCAAGTAGCACTTCAATCTGCATTGCGACATTCTTAATTGATATAAGCATACCTCAGAGACCATTGCAATAAACGAAATTTCACAATAGAGTCACACAATTATTTTTGTTTCTCAGTGCTTATAAAAGTTATGTTTATACTATACTGTAGTCTATTAAGTGTGCAATAACCCTATACCTAAAAAGCAGCATAGATACCTTAATTAAAAATACTTTATTGCTAAGAAATGCCAACAATCATCTGAGCCTTCAGCAAGTCATAATCTTTTTGCTGGTGGAGGGTTTTGCTGCAATGTTGATGGTTACTGCTGATCAGAGTGGTGGTTGCTGAAGGTTGGGGTGGCTGTAGCAATTTCTTAAAATAAGATAACAATGAAGTTGACATCGATTGACTCTTTTTTTCTCAAAAAATTTCTCTGTAGCATGTGATGCTGTTTGATAGCATTTTACCAACAGCAGAACTTTTTTCAAAATTGAGGTCAATCCTCTAAAACCATGCTGCTCCTTTATCAACTAAGTTTATGTAACGTTCTAAACACTTATTGTCATTTTAACAATGTTCACAGCAACTTCACTAGGAGTAAATTCCATCTCAAGAAACATTTTCTTTGCTCATCCATGAGAAGCAACTCTTCATCCATTCAAATTCGATCATGAGATTGCAGCAATTCAGTCATATCTTTAGGTTCCACTTCTAATTCTAGTTCTCTTGCTATTTCCACCACATCTCCAGTTACTTCCTCCGTTGAATTCCTGAACCCTTCAGAGTCATCATCTATGAGATGATTCCTATGATGTTGATATTTTGACCTCTTCTCATGAGTTATGAATGTCCTTAATGGATTCAAGAATACTGAATCCTTTCCAGAAGGTTTTCAATTTACTTTGCCCAGATCCATCAGAGGAATCACTCTCTATGGCAGCTGTAGCCTTGTGAAATGTATTTCTTAAATAATAAGACTTTAAAGTCAAAATGACTCCTTGATTCATCAGCTACAGAATGAATGCTGTGTTAGTAGATGTGAAAGCAACATTCATCTCCTTGTACATCTCCGTCAGAGTTCTTGGGTGACCAGGTACATTGTCAATGAGCAGCAATATTTTGAAGGAATCTTTTTCTGAGCCATAGGTCTCAAATGTGGGCTTAAAATATTCAGTAAACCATGCTATGAACAGATGTGCTGTCATCCAGGCTTTGCTCTTTCATTTCTAGAGCACAGTCAGAATAGATTTAGAATTATTTCTTAAGGGGCCTAGGGTCTTCAGAATGGTAAGTGAGCACTGGCCTCAACTTCAGGTCACCAGCCGCATTTGCTTCTAACAAGAGAGTCAGCTTGTCCTTTGAAGCTTTGAAGGCAGGCTTTGACTTCTCCTCTTTAGCTATGAAAGTCCTAGATGACATCTTCTTCCAATGGAAGGCTGTTTTGTCTACACTGAAAGTCTGTTGTTTGGTGTTGCCATCTTCGTCAGTGATCTTAGCTAGATCTGTGGATAACTTGCCTCAGCTTCTACATCAGCACTTACTGCTTTATCCTGTATTTTTATGTTATGGAGGTGGCATCTTTCCTTAAATCCCATGAATCAACCTCTACTAGTTTCAAACTTTTCTTCTGCAGCTTCCTCACCTCTATTAGGGTTCCTAGATTTAAGGAGAGTTAGGGCCTTGCTCTGGATTAGGCTTTGGCTTAAGGGAATGTTATGACTGGTTTGATGTCTATTCAGACCACTAAAACTTTTTCCATATCAGCAATAAGGCTTTTTTTTTCTTATCATTTGTGTGTGTCTGAGTCCATTTGTGTTGCCATAAAAGAATACCTGAGGCTGAGTAATTTATAAAGAAGAGAGGTTTATTTGGCTCATGGTTCTGCAGGCTATACAAGCAGCACAGTGCCATCCACTTCTGGTAATGAACTACAAGAAGCTTTCACTCATGGCAGAAGACGAAGGGGAGCAGACATCACATGGCCAGAGAGAAAGAAAGGAATAGAGAAGAGGAGG
Organism: Cacajao melanocephalus; assembly: GCA_963573385.1. Lineage (NCBI taxonomy): Eukaryota > Metazoa > Chordata > Mammalia > Primates > Pitheciidae > Cacajao > Cacajao melanocephalus. The sequence continues at coordinate 49,431 of CAUYLG010003375.1, read as the reverse complement.
TGCCAGGCTCTTTTCAACAACCAGATCTCATGGGAACTAAGAGTGAGCAGTCATTCAATTCTGTGAGAATGACACCAAGTCATTCTTGGAGGATCTGCTCCCATGACCCAAGCATCTCCCACTAGGCCCACCTCAAACAATGAGGATCAAATTTCGACATGCAATTTAGAGGGAACACATATCCAAACTATATCAGTGTGTTTACTGGAGTAGCATTTATTTTTTCTTTATTTTTTTTTTTTGACAGAGTCTTGCTCTGTTGCCCAGGCCAGAGTGCAATAGTGCAATCTCAGCTCACTGCAACCTCTGCCTCTGGGGTTCAAGAAATTCTCCTGTCTCACCCTCCTGAGAAGCTGGGACTACAGGCACCCGCCACCATACCCACCTAATTTTTGTATTTTTAGTAGAGACAGGGTTTCATTATATTGGTCAGTCTGGTCTTGAACTCCTGACCTCAGGTGATCCACCTGCCTTGGCCTCCCAAAGTGCTGGGATTACAGGCGTGAGCCATTGCGCTCGGCCTGGAGTAGCATTTTTAATTTCCTTCAAGAATACTTCCTTTCTATTCCCAACTTGACTAATTGTTTGGAGTAAGAGGCCCGATTTTTGGCCTATCTCAAATTTCAACATGTCTTTCTTACTAAGCTTAGTCATTTCTAACTTTTGAGTTAAAATGAGAGAAGTATGACTCTTCCTTTCTTTTTTTTTCTTTTTCTTTTTTTTGAGACCGAGTCTTGCTCTGTTGCAGTGGCACAATCTCGGCTCACTGCAACCACCGCCTCTCAGGTTCAAGTGATTCTCCTGCCTCAGCCTCCTGAGTAGCTGGGACTACAGGCATGCACCATCATGTCCAGCTAATTTTTATATTTTTAGTAGAGACGAAGTTTCGCCATGTTGGCCAGGCTGGTCTCATAACTCCTGACCTCAGGTGATTTACCCACTTGGGCCTCCCAAAGTGCTGGGATTATAGACGCGAGCCACCACACTGGCCTGACTCTTCCTTTCACTTGAAAACTTAGAGGCCATTGCAAGGTGAATATTGTTGTGTCTCAGGAAATGTGAATATTGTTGTGTCTCAGGAAATAGGGAGGCCCAAGGAGAGGAAGGGAAAGGTGGGGTCAGCCAGTTGGTAGAAAAGTCAGAACACACACATTTATGATTTACGTTCACTGTCTTATTTGGGAGTGGTTTGTGGCAGCCCAAACACTGCAATAGTAACATCAACGGTCTCTGATCACAGATCACCATAACAGATATCACAGTAATTAAAAAGTTTGAAATATTGCTAGAATTGCCAAAATGTAACACAGGGACACAAAGTGAGCATGTGCTGTTGGAAAAATGACGCTGATAGACTTGCTTAATGCAGGGTTGCCATAAATCTGTGAAGAGCAATAAAACAAAGTGCAATAAAGTGAGATGTGCCTGTAGTTAGCCAATTTCCGGCCATCTTCAGTGACTGAGAATCCACTCCCTACTGGACAGTATCTTTAGACAGCTCTAATCATTATCAAGTTTTCCCTTTCTTCTTTATTTCTATTATTTATTATTTTAAATTTTTTTCTCAGACGTCACAGGGATTTTTTTTTTCTTATAAAGGAATGCTTAAGTGAATTATGAGGCATTCTCATGATGAGTTCTTAAAGCAGTCGTTAATTAAGAATTTCGAATGGCATGGGAAGATGCTTAAAATAGAATTAGGTAAAAACAAAGACATGAAATTGCATGGATAATATTTCAACTATATTTTAACAATACCTAAAAACAAACTATCTAAAAATATTAATAGTTTGTGTCTCCAGGTGGTGGGATCTCAGGGGATTATTTTTTGCTTGTTTATACTTTTTGTGGTTAAAGGAAATTTTATGGGCATCTCTTACTTTATAATTATAGGAACTGGGGAAGACATTTTCCTTTCATAAAGATGGAATTTCTTCTCTGATTTATACCTATTGGTTCTCAATGTAGGCTCTGAGGATAACTCAGAACAAATACTTTTGTTCTCCCATATAATTGCCTTTCAAAAAGTTTGAAGACAGATTAAGTGTTTAATTAAGCATAGATGTTTATAGATAGGCACACAGAAATTGTTTTCTTCTTAAAAATTTAGACAGTAAAAATCTGAAACAGGATGTTTCCATTTCTGGGAGAATGGTACTGTACTCTTATGAGACTATGTTTTCCCATTCTCTTCCAAAATAAACCATGGAAAGAAAACAAATTTATCACCCTAGACCTGGTGGTTTTATTGAATTCAACATTTTATGAAACTGGATTTAGTAAAATCAGTTTGAGTTTTCTGAGAGTGTCCCTGAGGTCTTTGGTAAACTTGCACTCTTGGTTTAAGGGGATGAGCAGGACAAAAAGAGGAACTCCTGGGAAGGATGACCCCACTGGGGAAATCAGGTGGGTTGTGGAGAGCCTGGAGGGACTTTCACATGGGACAGTACTCAGATCCCCCTGCCCTCTTGTACTATGACACTGACCCTATTTAGAGTCACCATATTAAAGAGATTTTGACTACTCCAAGGCAAAAATGATATTACTGTATAACTATGTAGTGTAGAGTCAGTATCCCTGGAATTTAGGGCATAGGCAACTAATCTTCGATAGAAAGTTGAAAAAAGTTTGAAAAAGCATATGTCTGTACATGAATTCACCATAATGCCTCAGCGTTACCTACCAAGATTAACTCATTGTCTAATCTTAAGTCAACTCAAAATGGTGGAAGAGTTTTTCTGGGGAATGACTCTGTAGATTTTTTTACAGTACTTTTTGTCTTAATTCTTTTTCCTACTAAACTTTGAAACTCTTAACAATAGTTTTGGGGTAAGTCAGTGTTATCCATATATTTTTATTGTTTAACCTGTTAAAAGAATTAGATAAAAATTAAAAATATCAATCAAAAGATTTTATTCAATAATGAATGTAGATTATTTCAAACAGAGCCAAATACAGCTATCAATTACATATTTTACTCTTTTTTTCTTTTTCTTTTTTTTTTTTTTTTACCTCCTAACTATTCTTATCTGCTGACAATTACATATTTTAAATGGGATTTTTAAAGATAATCTAAATGTTGGTATTATAGAGTTATGCTGCTTAGGCAAAGCAGTAGATGTGAATATTTCCTTGCATCTAAAACAAGTCTTATTCTTGATCTGTTTCTTTGTTTCCAGATGGTCTCCCAGCTTGAAGCCCAAATATCTGAGCTTGTTGAACAGTTGGGAAAGGAGTCTGGGTTTCACCAGAAAGCTCTCCAGAGGGCCCAGAAAGCAGAGACTAAGGTGGAGACTCTTCAGGGTCAGCTGACACACCTGGAGGCAGAGCTGGTTTCTGGAGATGTTTTGCGAGACAACTTGAATTTTGAGAAACAAAAAGTAATGACCTGAGGGCATGTCCATGAGTGGAAGCATCTAGTGTAGTATAAAATTTACCTGAAAATATTCTGAATTTTACAGTACTTAGTTTGGTTAAGTCCTGGACTGTGAGTCAATTTCAAGGAACAATGGGGTCTCTTCCTATTGTTTGGAGCTCTCTTGATTCAAATTAATTTAATTAAGCTCAACAAGTATTTATTGAATGCCTGTCATATATGAGGTCCTAAAGGTTTGACAACCTAACATAGGAATAATACACAGTTCCTGATCATAAAGGGCTCATAATTCAATAGGGGAGACATATTCAGATAATTTGCCGTATTATAAGGTTATAAGTGTTATATATATTGAATTAATACAGTGCTATAGCAACTTCTAGATAAAGGGAAGATTTTATGGGAGAGGAGATAATTAAGTTTATCTTTGAAAGATAAATAGAATTATAGTGGAGAGAGGAGACAGATACTGTAGGGGAAACAGTTTGAACAAAGGCATGAAATCTTGCAAGTGCATAGTATATTCAGAGAATGCAAAATGGTGAATCCTGTATGGCTGGAACATGTTATTCTTGGTGGATCTGTGATGAAAGAAGACTGGAATGGCTTAGATTATGAAGATGGAATATTCTTTACTCTGTAGAATATGAAGTGCGGTAAGTGTGAGCATTGCAGTATTTTAGAAAGATAGTGTGATGTCCCTGTGAAGCTGAGATTGTGGCATAGAGAGTCTCGGAAACAGTGGCACCAATAACCCAGTGGGAGAGGAGAGTGAAATGAGAAGAGAAGGGGTCCGCACTGAGGATTCGAATGTGGGGAGATTGTCAGTGATCTTTGAGAGGCAGTTTTGGTAGAGTGGTGGAGAGCAGAAGCCAGTTTGCTTTGGGCTGAGGGGAGACTAGAGAGGGAATGGGGAGTGACCTCCAAGTAGACCAATGTGAAGTCTGGTGACCAAAGAGAAGAGAGGCATGAGGCAGTAGCTGTGGAAAACAGGATCAAAGAAAGGTTTTTCTGGACAGGATGGGGAGGTAAGAGTGGACTGGAAGAGTCTGTAGGAGGGTTCGTGGGAAGGGAAAGGGAGGCACACAGCCTCAAGAGCCTTGAAATGCAGAATTTGGCATGAAAAGTACTCCGAAGCTGAAACATCTACACTCAAGTAACATATTCCTTTTCATTCTTCTGTATTTAAAACATGGAGGAATCGTCATGCCTGCATTGAGGTTGAATATGCAAAGATGCTCCAAAGGTGTCTGTGGAAAATCAAGTCTAGTGGATGAGACAGGGAGATTGGGGCACAATAGTACATTTATTGCCATGATGGAGGCAGGTATAAAATTTGACAGAAACTTGGAAAAAGGAGCAAAGACTTTTTTTCTGTACGGGAAGTGAGCCATCTTCACAGAAGAGGTGAGCTTTGAAGAATGAGTAGGAATTTGTCAGGCAGAAGAGGTAGGAAGGAATTGGAGGCAGAAAGAATAGCAGGAACAAAGAAGAAATGGTGCTGTGTGAAGATGGCTCAGGAAATGAATGAGCTGCAGGAACCTGGGACATGATACTTGGTGAAACCAAAGGCATGAGATGGCACTGGAGGCAGGTAGGCATCATTGAAATGGGTCAGTCTGGGCCAGGCATGGTGGCTCACACCTGTAATGCCAGCACTTTGGGAGGCTAAGATGGGCTGATAACGAGGTCAGGAGATGGAGACCATCCTGGCCAACATGGTGAAACCCCATCTCTACTAAAATATAAAAAATTAGCCAAGTGTGGTGGCACATGCCTATAGTCCCAGCTACCTGGGAGGCTGAGGCAGGAGAATCACTTGAACTCAGAAAGGGGAGGTTTCAGTGAGCCTAGGTGGCACCACTGCACTCCAGCCTGGGTGACAGACGAAGACTCCGTCTCAAAAAAAAAAAAAAAAGGTTAGTCTAATGACTCAGACTTCATTGCATAGGTAATGGGAAGCCAGAGAAGGTTTTTGAGTAAAAGATTTTGCTCAAGGAAGACTGGCTTAGCGGGTAGCAGGGCTGTCCAACCTTTTGGCTTCCCTGGGCCACATTGAAAGAATTGTCTTGGGCCACACATAAAAGACACTAACACTAATGACAGAGGATGAGCTAAAAAAAAATCCGTGCATAAGTTTTGAGATATCTGCCACCACAGATAAGCAAAAACATCCTTACATTCAAAGGGCTGGACACAGCTGAGGGGAAGTACAGAGCCCAGTCGGGGGATATTTAGGCTAGTCCACTTCAAAAGATAATAATCTGAACCATGCAGTGGTTTTGTGAAGGGAAATAGGGGATAGAGTCGAGAAGTCTGGGAGAGTAAAGGGAGCTTTTTCTGTTAGATATCTGTAAAGGTGTGTTGGTGGAAAATTTGATTTTGTAAAGAAATATTGGCTGGGAGTGGTGGCTCATGCCTGTAATCCCAGCACTTTGGGAGGTTGAGGCAGGCAGATTGCTTGAGCTCTGGAGTTGAAGACCAGCCTGGCCAACATGGTGAAACCCATCCTCTACAAAAAAACACAAAAATTAGCTGCCGTGGTGGCACGCACCTGTGGTCCCAGCTACTTGGGAGGCTGAGGTGGGAGGATAGCTTGAGCCTCGGAGGTGGAGGTTATGGTGAACTGATATCACATCACTGTACTTTAGCCTTGGTGACAGAGTGAGACCCTGTCTCAAAACAAAACCAAAACAAAAATAGGCCATGCCTGGTGGCTCATGCCTATAATCCCAGCACTTTGGGAGACTGAGGCTGGTGGATCACTTGAGGTCAGGAGTTCAAGAGCAGCCTGGCTAACATGGTGAAACCCCATCTCTACTAAAAATACAAAAATTAGCCAGGTGTGGTAGTGTGTGCTTGTAATCCCAGCTACCCAGGAAGCTGAGGCAGGAGATTGCTTGAACCCGGTAGGCAGTGAGCCCAGATCGTGCCATTGTACTCCAGTCTGGGTGACGGAGACTCCCTCTCAAACCCCCTCCCCACAAAAAACTTTAAAAATAAAACAAAAAACAAAAAACCACAACCAAACAAAAAGAAACATTGCACGGAGTATAGTAATGTGAGTTGGAAGCCACCTAACTGCCTGCTGGACAGCTTCACCTGCATGGTCCGTGAACACCAAAATATATTCAAAACTGAAATGACATCTGCTCAGATGTGTGTCTCTCCTGCTTCAGTAATGGCAGTAATCTGCCTCCACTTGCCGAAGCCATCTTCGATGCTTCCCTCTTTTTAATCAATTCCCAAGCACTGTTCCTGTCTCCCTACTAGATCTCCAGTGCCTCCCATCTCTATATCCAGCAGCTGCACTTTGGCTCTGAGAATTGTGCTCATTAACACGGACGAGGGAAACAATCTTCTAGCTGAGCTCCCGGCATGTTCTTCCTGCCTCAGATTTACTCTCTCCCTTGCTGCCAGGGAGGTCTTAATGAAACCTTTGCCTAATCTTAATCTTTCTTATCTTAAAACTGGTCAGTGGCTCTCTGTGGCCCCCAGGATCAGGTACAGCTTCCTTCTTTTTCCATGGCCTCACATTCTGAGAGCTGGCGAGTTGGCCTCTACATCTTCTCTCTCTCCTGGAATTTCTCCTGCCAGCAGGGGCAAACTCAGAAGCCTTCTGGGAGCGGCAGGACCCTGGTGGGGTCCACAGTGAGTGATTGTGAGCCTAAAGACATAGCATGCAAATTGGTAGCAGCATTCCTCTGCCCTCCTCCGGCTGCCTCCCATAAGCCCACAGCTATTCTCACCGAGAGAATGTTCTCCTCACCTCCTTCACCTGGTAACAACAATCTCTTCAAGATCCAGCTCTAATACCGCTTCCTCTAGCAGTCTTCCTTAAGAGACTTACTTATCTTTCCTTAGGCTCCCCAAGCAACACGTACCTGCCTCTCTCAGGGTACTTTTTACCCTTACTGGATTGCTTTAAATTTTTAAAATTTTTTCTTCTCCTAATATTCCAAGCTTCTTGAGGCCAGAAGAAATTATTTTTTCTTGCATTTCTCCAGGGCTTAGTCAATAAATATTATTTGAATTATAGAAGAAATATATCCAAGGCAAGAATTTCGGGTGGATTGGTATCTCTTCCCTTCCCTCACTATAGATGAATCATTGATTTTAATTGGGATTTTGCCCAAATAACTATCAGTTATGAAAGCAAATTATGTAAGCTCATTCTGTCCATGGTGAATTTTCTGTCGCTAACTGTGTATGAGATGCATGTTCTGGTAAGGATGGATAGTATGCAAATTGCAAAGCAAAGTTGCACAGAGTTTAAATAGTAAATGCGGGTAATCTAGGCAGGCACAAAGAGAGTAGAATGCACAGTTTCTTATTTATGCTGAACTGTGATTAAAATGAACAATATATACAGTAATCCTTCATTTCTATGAAGTTAAATGTTTCTAGTAACCTTAATCTTCTGAAGTATAGCCAAGATCCTTGAAATCGAAACTTTCTCAATAGGGTCTCAGCTTGGTCTTGTCTTAATCACTTTTCACCTGTCATAGTACTGGCATACTAAATGGATGGGTCATACATAGAAATAGAAAAACAAAGAGGCTTTCATACCATCATGTAAAAGGTACTTATCTATTTTACGTAAAATACAAGCAATAGCAGTTACATTACTTTCATAGACACAGATTAAAAAATAAAAATTCCAGATAGAGAGCCGATACAGCATTAAAAAGTGATAACCTGAGGATTCAGAGACAAAAGCAGTTGATGGTATTGTAGCACAATACAATAAGTGATATTTGCAATGACTGTGACTTATAGAGATAAAATTGTATTTATATGTATGCTATTTTCCAAAATTGGAAAATATACACTTATAAATAATTTCATCCTGATGATTAAAACATAGCTAGTTCTTGGCTTTAAGCTGGTGTGCTTCAGTTGGCAGGAAATTGTACCTATTGAAACATTTAATCGCCTGAAAATGCCAGATGGATAAGTTATTGCAATCCGAAGATAATATCAAAGGTAAAACCCACATCATGAAATTATGATATAGAAAGCTTATTGATTGATTTATTCATCCAGCAAGCACTTAGTAAACATTATCCTATGTGTGGGTTTGCCAGATAAACCACAAAAATCAAGTAGAGAAAAACCTTTAAATAGCTTTCTAACTTTAGACTGCTAACATATGAATCTTGACTTCCTTCACACAGCTCTATTTTAGGAGGTATTCATTTAATTTGGATGCATTAAACAATTTTAAAGACATTTTCTAAAACATCTTAATAAAAAAGACCCCAAAAATGTTGTTCAAAATTTTGTTTGTATGGAGAGCTTTGAGTTTGGAGTGCTCTGTAGAGCCTAAGAAGAGTAAAGTGGTAACTAAGTTGCCAGTGTCCACCTTTGAGGCCAGGGCCCAGTTAGGTGGGAAAAATTCCCAAGGAAGGTGCATGGATGGGTGTATTCGTTCATTTTCACACTGCAGATAAAGACCTAGGCTGGATACGGTGGCTCATGACTGTATCCTAGCACTTTGGGAGGCCAAAGCCAGCGCATCACCTGAGGTCAGAAGTTCGATACCAGCCTGGCCAACATGGTGAAACCCTGTCTCTACTAAAAATACAAAAAAATTAGCCAGGCATGGTGGTGTGTGCCTGTAATCCCAGCTACCTGGGAGGCTGAAGCAGGAGAATTGCTGGAATCCGGGAGGCAGAGGCTGCAGTGAGCTGAGATAGTGCCACTGCACTGTAGCCTGGGTGACAGAGGGAGACTCTGTTTAAAAAAAAAAAAGAAAAAAAGAAAAGAAAAGAAAAGAAAAAGACATACCTGAGACTGAGTAATTTATAAAGAAAAACAGGTTTAATGGAGTCACAGTTCCACGTGGTTGGGGAGGCCTCACAATCGTGGTGGAAGTGTAAGGGATGTCTTATGGTGGCAGGCAAAGAGAAAGAATGAAAACCAAGCGAAACGGGCTTCCCTTTGTAAAACCATCAGATGTTGTGAGACGTATTCACTACCATGAGAACAGTATGGGGGAAGCTTCCCCCATGATTCATTTATCTTCCACCTGGTCCCTCCCACAACATGTGGGAATTATGGGAGCTACAATTCAGTATGAGATTTGAGTGGGGACACAGCCAAACCATGTCAATGGGTGGATCCCAGGGCTGGATTAGCCTGGGAGGAGCACAGTTGCAGCAGCAAGTTAGCAAAGCAGAAACACGAGAATGTAATCAAACATAGCCAAATGTGTCATTTGTCAGGGTTAAGGAAAGTACATAATATTAGATTGAACATCAACATCATGGACCAAGAGAGTCAAGAGCATTCAGACAAGGGGTAGGCAGGGAACTGGCCAGGTGGTTCTGGAATATATCACCAAATATTGGGTCAGAGTCCATGCTCCACTCCATTCTCTCTGCATTCTACACTGTCTCTGCAAAAGAGAATTACCTGTAAGCTTGGGAGAAAGAGGAGGAGATTCTGTGAGATCACCCATTAACTTTGACTTTCATGTTCTGTTTTCATTTTTGTTTTGGGTTTAGTATCTTAAATTTCTGGATCAGCTTTTGGAGAAAATGAAGTTGGACCAGACGGCTGCTGAACTTGGCTTTGACATGCAGCTGGATGTGGTTTTAGCTCGAACAGAGCAGCTGATTCGTCTTGAGAGCAACGCAGTCATTGAGAACAAGACCATTGCCCACAATTTGCAGAGAAAGGTAGGGGATATTGAAACTTACTAGTATTGACAGAAGAAATTTCTGAAAAATCCAAATATTGAAAAATAATGTACCACCACCATATTTACCAGTGTAGTTAGGAAGCATCTTATAAAGATATATATTTAGAATTGGAGGCTCAATTTTAAGTCTGAAGAGTGGGTAAGTGTATCTGTCACCTAAAGCCAAGGTTGTGTTTCACTGTATGTAATAGGGACCCACAATGACAGTGACTTAAGCAAGTAGACATTTTTTGTTTTTGTTTTTCCCTCACACAAATTCCTGGAGACAGGATGATTGGGGCTGGTATAGCAACGCTCTTCTGTCAAGTCTTCAAGGAACTGGATCATTTCAGCTGATTCACTTCCCATTCCTAGGGTGATCCTTATTCTCATGGTTCCAAATGGTGCCTGGAACCATTATATCTGTGTTCAAGGTAGAATAGAAGAAAGGAGTGAGAAAAAGGGCTTCAAAAGAATAAACAAGAGGTACCTTCTGAAAAAGGCACTCAGAATTTGCTGCATGAACTTTTGTTTCTATGTCATGGCCAGAATATGTTTTGGTGGCCAAACCTAGCTGCAAAGGAGGCTTGCAAATGTAGCCTTTACTGTGGGTAACCATTTACCTAGCTAGAAAAAATTCATAGTTTCTATTACTTTGGGAGAAGAGGAGAACTTGGGGGACATTTAGCAGCCTCTGCATTTATAAGCTCAGTTGCACTAGAAATTCTAGTAGAGAGAGAAGGGCTTCCTTTTCTTCACTCAAAGGAAAAGTTAGAAACAGTTTAGACTAAATCAATGAATGGATGGATGAAAGGAATAAAATATAATTATTAGTTACATAATTATTGGTATTGGGGAAAGGAATAGGAAAACACAGATGCATTCTTATAATAGTTCTTAGGAGGAAAATGCTATGATACAATTCCAGTGTAGATGCTGAATAATGAGTCACATCTGGGCTCCCAATTTGGCTCCATCAAGCTGTGTGACCTTGGACAAATTATATACCTCTCTGTCTCTGTTTCTTCATATTTAAGATGGGGATGCTATATACCCCAAAGAGTTGTTAGTTTTTAATAAATAACATTTTCAAACTCTTGGCTCACAGAAGATGCTCTATTCATGTTTGGCTTCTTCTCCACTACCATATCTTGAGGAATATTTTATAAAAGATAACAGACAAACCCTATTACTATTACAGACATTAAATTCATCTGCCATTCTTTTCAAAGTTCTGCTCAGATAATTGATTCTTTTTCTTAATATCCAACACCATTACTTCTTAATAATTATGTAATTATTAAACTTACATCAGTGTATAGAACTTACCAGTGTAAAATTGCAATGGAGTGGAATTTTTTTTTTCTTTTTGTTTTTGAGATAGAGTTTCACTCTTGTTGCCCAGGCTGGAGTGCAATGGCGCAATCTCGGCTCACTGCAACTCCCTCCTCCCAAGTTCAAGTAATTCTCCTGTCTCAACCTCCCGAGTAGCTGGGATTACAGGCACCTGCAACCAGGCCTGCCTAATTTTTGTATTTTTAGTAGAGACAGGGTTTCACTATGTTGGCCAGGCTGGTCTCAAACTCCTGACCTCAGGTAATCCACCTTCCTTGGTCTCCCAAAGTGCTGGAATTATAGGCGTGAGCCACTGTGCCTGACCTGGAGTAGAATTTGACATGAAGAAGCTTAAGAAAGGGAATTTGGTTAGAGAAATATTAAAAAAGCCTTGTTCAAAAGTGATCTAGGTATGGACACAGCTGTCACTGTTAGGCAGGATACTCAAAGCAGCATTTCAGTAGGTCTTTCCACCTTCTACTACTTTACAAGTGCAGAGTAGATAATTAGGGGAAATTTGATGGTCTTCAGCTTGAACACTTGATAATTCTACATGATTCTGATTCTGATATTTGTTGTAGATGACAGAGGTTTCTGTACTTAATATTCCATCCACTAATTGTGACATGTGGAACCCAGGAAGATTCTTTCCCTTCTGGAGCCCATAGTCATTTTCTTAAATATCACTCTAATTTCCTTTTTTTAAGTTGGATTACCAATGATAAATGATGTTTGAGGACCTGTCCTCTGCTTAGTTTGTGGATCTTATAGGCTAGGCATATAACAAAAACCAAGAAATCTTTTTATAGTCCCTTTTATTTCTAAGATTTTATATGTATAAGCAAAGCTTTCTTAAAAATCTCCTTGGTATATCTTACTTTAAAAATATATCAACTCTCAGCCGGGTCTGGTGGCTTACGCCTGTAATCCCAGTACTTTTGGAGGCTGAGGAGGGTGGATCTCTTGAACCCAGGAGTTCATCACCAGCCTGGGCAACACTGTGAAACCCTATCTTTACAAAAAATACGAAAATTAGGTGGGTGTGATGGCATGCACCTATAGTCCCAGCTACTTGGGAGGCTGAGAGGTAGAAGGATTGCTTGAGCCTGGGAGGTAGAGGCTGGAGTGAGCTGTGATCATGTCATTACACCCCAGTTTGCACAACAGAAGGAGACGCTATCTAAAAAAAAAAAGTTGATATATATCAACTTTCATGTTGGGGGCCACCTATTCCAGTTCTAAAGGATTGAAATGAGCCAGTCTAGGTTTGTGGTATGCACTTGCATTGTATCTTATTTCAGAAAATGCCAGTTCACATACTGTGGCCGTCAGATGTTGGACAGGATTTTGTCTCTGTGATTATATTCTGCTTTTGATAAACCGATCTGAGGAGTTTTTTAAAAGCAATTTTACATTTTGATGATGATGCACATAATGTTAGCATCAGATGTGGAAAGCCGACTCCTCCACACATTTTCTCGGGCTCTTTTGTCTCAGATTTTAGCTGCAATTAATTCTTGGAAAGAGTATGAATAAAAAATGCAATCAGGAAAAGGAATCCAATGACCTTTTTTGATGGTTTACAAATTAGTCTTATTGAAGTGTAGATAAAGATCAACATTATCTGGGTAACTCATTTATATTTACTATTGTTTAATTATTAAAAAAAAAATCCCTGCTGGCATCAAATCAGCTAAAGACACAGAAAGAAAGACTGGAGAGCAAAGAACTACACATGAGCCTCCTCCGGCAGAAAATCACCCAGCTGGAGATGGAGAGGCAGGCACGCACGGCCTTGGTGGTTGAGAGAGACAGCGCGAATCTCACCATCAGGAACTTGCAGAAGAAGGTGGAGAGGATGCAGAAGGAGCTGAGCAAGTGTCGAGACTTGAACAGCGAGCTCAAAGCCAAACTGGCCGACACCAATGAACTGAAGGCAAGTGCTCGGCTCCATTTTCTTGTTGCCTTTTGCTGGTTACTGTCAATGTTTATGCAAAAGAATGATAGCCTTATCAGGACACACCAGAAAAAGAAAGATGAAAACTTCCTCTGATTTTCTAGAGTTGTGGGAAAAATGCAAAAATGACACAAACCAGAGTACATATCCATTTAGTGCCTCTTCAATATCTGAAGTGAAGTCATCATCACTAGGTGAAAAGTGAGTCAAAAAGTGATGTTTTATTTATTTATTTATTTATTTATTTATTTGAGGCAGAGTTTTACTTTTGTCACCCAGGCTGGAGTGCAATGGTGCGATCTTGGCTCACTGCAACCTCCGCCTCCCAGGTTCAAGTGATTCTCCTGCCTCAGCCTACCTAATAGCTGGGATTACAGGCACGTGCCATGATGCCTGACTAACGCTATTTTTAGTAGAGATGGGGTTCTTCCATGTTGGTCAGGCTGGTCTTGAACTGCCAACCTCAGATGATCTGCCTGCCTCAGTCCCCCAAAGTGCTGGGATTACAGGTGTGAGCCACCACAGCAGGCCTTTTTAAAATGGTTTTCAAGATGGAGTCTTGCTGTGTTGCCCAGGCCAGAGTGCAGTGCCATGATCTCTACTCACCCAAGTTCAAGTGATTCTCCTGCATCAGCCTCCCAAGTAGCTGGGATTACAGGTGTGCTCCACCATGCCCAGCTAATTTTTAGTATTTTGAGTAGAGACGGGGTTTTACCATGTTGGCCAGACTGGTCCCCAACTTCTGACCTCAAGTGATCCACCTGCCTCAGCCTCCTGAAGTGCTGGGATTACAGGTGTGAGCCACTGCACCTGGCCGAAAAGTGGTGAAGTTTTAAGTCCAGGAAAGAAACACATTTCTCCAAAGTGCTGATGACTACTATTAAGGATGATGTAGGGATTTATCACATTGGAATTCGCTTAGGAAGAAATAGGAAAATAGGCACAACTGTTGGCTGAGAGGAGCCAGGCAGGCAAGGGTATTTATGTTGTGCTTTGTAGGATAAATCATTACCAAGTCCAGCGGAGAAGGTCAACTGACTGGGGAGACATAGTTCCTTCTGTTCAAGGTGTTCAACTTCTAACAAAGGCAGAACAAAAAGAAATGAAAACTTACGAGAATGTAATCAAAAGATTTATGTGTCATGCATGTGTGTCGCTGGCAATAATATGTAACTTAATATGCATACATCATCCCCAGCAGGTGTGCAAATCACAAGTATAATGGACAATAACATCCTGGCTCTTTGCAGACAATGCTCTGAAACTGCTTTTTGGAAGGTTTCTGAATCTGGAAACAGACATTCAGGGAAAAAGAATCTGGAATGAAGCCAGCCGTTGAACATGTGTTGTGGGGACAATGTTTTAGAAAATATTTTCTACTGTATTTTCCCTTCTGAGTAATTTGCTGTTCCTTGCTGAAGCTCTTCTGCCATTGGGATGAAATGATCAAGTTGAAGCGTACTTCCCTGGAGAATGGGAGAACAGGTACCCCCCAGAGAAGGGGACATACCTGAATACAAGGAAAGAGGGAAGCAAGGGAAAGCATCTGAGGTAGTGCCGTGGGTGGGGAGGAAATATCAGCACTACGTCCCCTTAACAGTCCCTTTACAGCTTGAGACTGACCTTTAGGGGGGATTTGGGTGGGGTGGGATAGCATCAGGTGCTCCATCCCTGACTGGAAGGGGCTGCAAAAGATGATTAATCTGGGGGGCCTAGATTGCACCCTGATTCCTTGGAGCCTGGAGTTCCATTTTCACTAGTGAGGGATATGGACGACAGCTGAAGATGCATGCTGGAGAGCTCGTTATAGGAGCAGATGGGGGTGTTCCCTTCAACTGAGGGACAAAGTGACCCTCCATCGAAGGCCCTGGGGTGATCACCTAGGCTATGGCCCAATAGCAGCTACAGCCAAGCCTTGAATTAGCCAAGACCAATGACGGGGCCTTGACTCTGGTGAGTGACCCTCACAAACTCCATGAGTCAAGTAATAGATACAGGAGAGATTCAAGGGCAGCATAAGGACCTGAATCACTTCTCCTGATATCACAAGGACTTTCCTCCACTCATTCATCATCTCAGAAAGGAGAAGGGGAGAGAAGAATCCCCTAAAGATGGCATTGCATGAACAAAAACAAATTTTAAACCCAAAGAGATGCAGTCAGTTACAACTGCCATTTGCTTGAACCATTTGGAGTGATGGTGGTGGGGAGTTTGTCTTTTTATATCCAAAGGACTATGCAGATTATCCTGAAGCTAATATGACTGGGACACTGCACCAGGTGCTCCTGATTGTAGGATGTGCAGGTGTTCATCCCTAGGCCCCTCTGACATCCTTGCTTATAAGGATACAGGAGTATTACTTTGTTAGAGAGAACAAAGGCATTTTAACACTTCCAAACAACCCTTAGTAAACGTAATAAAAAAAAAAAAAAAAAAAAGAAAACCAGTGGTAAGACAGCTAATAGTGGGAGAATGTAATTGAACCAAATAGGAAAAGAAACCTCACCATTATAGCCAATGTGTGATGCAGACCTTTGAAAAGGAGACAAAACTCTGGGCCTCAGAGAACAATAAGGAGAATTCACAGACCTGATCTAACACTTTTGAAGAATTTCTCTTACCCATAGGGAGATGGTTTCATGTAACAAGGATATGGTTAATTCAGAGGTGTACAGTGTTTCACAAACTCAGACTGAAAAATCAAACAGTCTCCTGTCTTTGCCAAGACTTTATAAACGTAGACTACTTCCCAGTGCTGTCATGGTATTTGGTACAACATTGCTTCTGATTAAACAACAGTTGGTTGTAGTAGAGGATGAGGATGGGTGACAATGCAATAATAGGTGAATAGGAGGTCTGGTTGGCTGCTGATGACACCTTGACAGTGTCTGGCAGTTAGGGGGTGGTGGAAGAAGCTGAGCAGTGCACAGGGGCCAGATCACATTGAGCCTTATATGTCACGCTCAGATGTTTGGACTTGTCCTCTGGATCCTGGGGAGCCATTGGAGGATAAAATTGTCCGGAAAGGGACTCAGAAGAAATAGAGAGAGACAGGGAGAGGGCAGAATGAGGCTGTGGTCAACTGTATCAAGTGCAGCAGTGAGATAATGACTGAAGGAGTATCCACTAAACTTGGCATTGGAAAATCTGTGACTCAGGCATGTACAGATCATGGTGGTAGTGGGTGAGGGTTTTGAGAATAAGCTAAATTTCAGGGATGAAAGACAAATGAAAACAGACAGTGCAATCCCTTCTAGGATACTTGGATGAAAAGAAGAGAGTTGGGAAAGTAAATAAAGTAGGCTTGTGTATTTACTTGGTGGCTTTACTTTGCATAGACAGAGCCACACACTTTTACAGATAAGATATGGGAAAGGTGGCCGGGCATGGTGGCTCATATCTGTAATCCCAGAACCTTGGGAGGCTGAGGTGGGTGGATCACTTGAGGTCAGGAGTTCGAGACCAGCCTAGCCAAAATGGTAAAACCCTGTCTCTACTAAAAATACAAAAATAGCTGGGCGTGGTAGCGTGCACCTGTAGTCCTAGTTACTTGGGAGGCTAAGGCAGGAGAATCGCCTGAACCCAAGAGGCAGAGGTTGCAGTGAGTGGAGATCACACCACTGTACTCCAGCCTGGGCGACAGAGTGAGACTCTGTCTCAACAACAACAACAAAAAAGATATAGGAAAGGCATAGGAAAGACTTGGTTAGACTAACTCAAGAATAACTCAGGCTCCTGTATATGTCAAAGGAATGTTAAGTCTGCCTTCCAGTGGAGAATAGCAACCTATTGCTAACTTGCTAACACAGTAAATGCCAACTTCATGCATTTATGAGATATCAAATACAGAATAGATTTTTATTTTGTATTTGATACAAATCCAAAATATCAGATTTCTGCTATCTTGTGTCCAAGACAGACTACTGATATCAACTATCCACCATTGTACATTGGCTAACCTGGTCCCTGTATTAATTTTACTATTCATAAAGTAATATTTCTAGACATTAGCAAAAATAGCTTTACTGTATTAATTTCTTGGGGCTACTCAGTTGCCACAGAGTGGGTGGCTTAATACTCAATACTGCTAACAGTCATTGGTTTATAGCTGCATAATTCCAATCTCTGCCTCCCCTTCACATCACCTCCCCTGTGTGTCTCTCCTTTTCTATCTCTTATAAGGACATCCATTGTTGGTGTTAGGGTGCATCCTAATTCAACATTATCTCATCATAAGACTCTTACCTTAATCATTACCTGCAAAAGCCCTTAGCTAAATAAGGTCACATTCTGAGGTTCTGGGTGGATGTAGCTTTTGGGAAGGCACTATTCACCCCACTGCACTTATTAAATTAACAATTTTGCCACTCTTTTAGGGACAATATAAAATAATAATTTGAATTATATTTATGTGTTTTTAAAAATGAGAAATATTTACAAGTCATAAGGTTTATTTTTTAAAGTATATAATTTAATGGTTTTTAGTGTACTGACAAGGTTGTTCAAACATCAGCACTATCTAATTCTAGGACTTTCCATCACCCCTCTCACATTCTGCCCCAGAATCCCACACCCATCCACAATCATTCTTCATTTACCCTTTCTTCAGCCTCTGGTAACCAGTAATCTTTCTGTCTTTATAAATTTGTTCATTCTATAAATTGTATATAAATGGAATCATATAATATGTGGCCTTTGTCTCTGGCTTCTTGTATTAGTCTGTTTTCCTGCTGCTGATAAAGACATACCTGAGACTGGGCAATTTCCAAAAGAAAGTGATTTAATGGACTCACAGTTCCACGTGGCTGGGGAGGCCTCACAATCATGGCAGAAGGTGAAAGGCACTTCTTACATGGTGGCGGCAAGAGAGAATGCGAACCAAGTGACAGGGGTTTTCCCTTATAAAACCATCAGATCTCGTAAGACTTATTCACTGTCATGAGAAAAGCATGAGGAGATCACCACCATGATTCACTTATCTCCCACTAGGTCCCTCCCACAGCATATGGAAATTATGGGAGCTACAGTTCAAGATGAGATTTGGGTGGTGACAGAACCAAACCATATCATTTCTTTTACTTAGCATGAGTATACTTAGTATTTTTAAGGTTCATCTCATGTTGTATCATGGATCAGTACTTCATTCCTGTATTAGGGTCCTCCAGAGAAACAGAAGCAATAGGAGGTGTATGTGTGTGTGTGTGTATGGGTGCGTATGTGTGTTTATGTGTATATACAGACAGATATATGTAGATATAAATATCTAATATAAATATCTACATCTATCCATGTATCAATCATCTATCTATCTATCTATCTATCTATCTATCTATCTATCTATCTATCTAGAGAGATTTACTTTAAAGAATTGGCTCACACAATTATGGAGACTAGCAGGATGGGCTGACAGACTGGAGACCCAGGTAGAACTGATGCTGTAGTAAAAGTCTGAAGACTGGCAGTTCCCTTGTGCTCAGGAAAGCTCACTGTTTTGTTCTGCTTATGCCTTCAAGTGACTGGATGAAGCTTACCCATATTCTGGAGGGCACTCTGTTTTATGCAAAGTCTACCCATGTAAATATTTGGCCAAATATCTGGGCCTGATTGCCCAGCCAAATTGACACATAAAATTAACCATCATAATTCCTTTTTATGGATGAGGAATCTTTCATTGTATGGATATACCACATTTTGATTATCGATTCAGCATTTGATGAGCATTTAAATTGTTTCCACTTTTGGCTATTCTGAACAAGGCTGCTATGAACATTTGGGTGAAAGCTTTTTCTATGTCTCTTTCAAAACCATGATTGAAGACCTTGATGCTGTGGTTATACACATCTTCTGTTTTAAGACCTGTGCTGTAAATTTACTCTTGAATTCTAGACCAAGAAAAAGTAGACCTTTCCAGATGAACTATTAAATTTTAACTTGGCAGGCAAACATAAGTATTATAGAAATCCTTTTTGGAAGAAAAATGTTGTTTCTTGAATTCCTCTACCTATGTTGAGTTAAAATAATTTATTATATTACTTACATATGTACCAACTTAAAGCTATATAGAAATTTCTTAATCTTATTATATTTCTTAATGTTATAAAATCCATATCAGTTTAGAAATCAAAACAAAGGATAAAAGTAGAATTTTAAAAATTAGGGATATTAATTCAATGTGATAGATAATGTTATTTTACTAAAATCTCCATTGATATGGTTTGGCTCTGTGTCCCCACCCAAATATCATCTCAAATTGTAATCCCCAAGTGTTGAGGGAGGGAGGTGATTGGATCATGGGAGCAGTTTCCCCCATGCCATTCTCATGATCGTGAGTGAGTTCTCATGAGATCTGATGGTTTCATAAGTGTTTGACAGCTCCTCCTTCACAAGCTCTTACTCTTGCCTGTAAGACATGCCTACTTCCCCTTCCACCATGATCCGTTTCCTGAGGTCTGACCAGTGATGCAGAACTGAGAGTCAATTAAACTTATTTCCTTTATAAATTTACACAGTCTTGGATATTTCTTTATAGCATGTGAAAATGGACTAATACAACCATTAATAAGAATGTGTGGTACCAACTGCTCATGATGCAAGTTCTTTTGAGTTTGGCATGTCTAAAGTTTATTTTCCCTAAGGGTATAGGAGTTATTATACTATGTGTTTTATTTTAATACTGCAGATACTTTATTTCTACCTATGCCATGACATAGTTTGGCCTTCACTCTGCATGAACAAATTATTTATGAATTAACTCTGCCTTTATCATTTTCTCATTAGCCCAGGATAACTATTCATTGGCACAAACATAGCCTTATACACAAATGCAAATGTAAGTACTGAAATCATGTGGCAGAATGGCAGAGGATGAAGAAAGTGCTTTGTGTAATTCAAATTCATATCATGCTAGATGCTTCATGGTCTACATCAGTTATTAGTTTCAGCTCAATATATTGAGACACCCCATAATATCAGTGGCTTAGAGAGGAGAGACATTTATTCCCTTCTCACTGGGAAGAAGCATGGAAGTAGACCCTGGCAACGTCATTTTTCAACCTTCTGCTTCAGTGTCCTAGCTTTAGTCCTCAATGCCATCTTCTAGTCCAAGCTAGCTTCTGGGGCTCCAGCTTCATTCTAGTTATCGGAAGGGAGGAACGGTGGAAGGACACCCTGTGTGCTGCTTTCCAGGAATGATACAACACTTCTTATGTTTCCATTGGCCAGAACTTAGTCCCTGGACCTCATCTAAGTGAAGTCTGTCTGAGAAATGAGACTTTATTCTGTGTAGTAAGAAAGAAAGGAAGAATAGCTATTTGGTGGAGAGCCATCAGCTATCATCCTGTATCATGTGGCCCAACCTTAGTAGAGAGCTGTGGCCAAAGATCAGCAGTCAGACAACCAAAAACTAGTGGAAAGCTCATTATCTTCATTGTGCTCTTTCAAGGAAACACCAAAAAGGATTAACATTATTCAGCCACCTGTGAAGTTCTCTCCCACTTTCTAACTCTCTTTATATCTCCCACACAAGACAGCCCCTCCCCACATTCCTTCCCCACTGCAGAACTTTCTCGAACCCAATGAATATAGCCTTTCTGAATTTCTTTTTCCCCTGACCTCCCATTTCAGATTCAGCTCTGATGATGTAGATCCACTGGATTTCTGGGACTGGTTTTAGATCTTCCCACTTTTGAATGTATACAGCAAGCAGATCTCCAGCAAGAGGCATGCTCCTGGGGGTCAGACGGTGAAGGAGTGGAGGGGTGTGTCCTTAGTAGGAGCTGAGAAAGGCACGTTGGTTAACGGCTACAAAATTACAGCTGGGTAGGAGGAATATGTTTTAGTGTTCTATAACACTGTAGGATGACTATGGCTAACAGTAATTTATTGTATATCTTCAAATAGCTAGAAAAGAGGATTTTGAATGTTTCCAACACCAAAAATAGTAAATGTTTTGAGGCGACAGATAATGCTAATTACTCTGATTTCGACATGTGCTCCTGTGGTGGGAAAGGAGGGGAAGTGAGCCCAGACTCCAAAGCTGAACATTCATCTTTGATTTCTGCTACGTTTCTACTTAGTTATACCCTTTTCTTTCTTTTATTTTTAGTTGACACATAATAACTGTACATATTTTTGGGATACAGAGTATTTTGATGCATGATACAATGTGTAATAAACAAATCAAGGTAATTAGTGTATTCATTGTCTCAAACATTATCATTTATTTTTGTTGGAAACATTCTAAATCTAGTTATTTGAAAATGTACAATAAATTGTTAATAGAATCACCCTATAGTGCTTTAGAACACTAAAACTTACTCCTTTTATCCAGCTGTAATTCTGTATCCATTAATCAACCTTTTCCTTTGCCCTTTCCCAATCCTTCCCAGCCTCTAATAACCAAAATTCTACTCTCTGCATCTATGCACTCAACTTTTTTAGCTTTTGCATGTGAGTGAGAATATGTGGTATTTCTCTTTCTGTGCCTGGTTTATTTCACTTTACATAATGTCCTCTAGACTCGTCCATGTTGCTGCGAATAACAAGATTTCATTCTTTATTACGGTAGAATACTACTGATGTATAGATTGATGATGTCTCAAGCCTGTATTTGCCTCAGCTCTATTAAGTGGTTGGAGAATTGCCTATTCCAAATGGGAAATGTCCCAAAGGGGTATTTTGGAAGTGTGGGGGGCTAGCTAGAGTTCATGCCCAGGAGATGTATGGAACATACCTCCTACAGTGTGGTCCTGCTGAACAGATGCCATTCTGATTTGGTGTTTCCTTTGATCAAGTTAAAGAGCTGTCTCCCTGTTTGTCTCTGGCTGTCCTTAGAGATATTTTTCCCTTAAGGCACTCATGATGCTTTCTGTGAGTTGGGGCAGGAACTGGCCTCTTATCATGGAATTTAAGATGTTGAGGAAGTTGATTGTTCACCCTGATCTTACTTTTTCCATTGTAGAAACCATGAGTCTGGGGAGGTTTTCTGCACTTGTGGTGATGGTAAGATTGTGGGGAAGGGAATCGTGGCTACAGAAGTCTGATTCTCTTTTTCTATGCTTAGAGTTTTTTCACTTCTCTGTGGCTCCAGCAACTGTCTCATCCTTGTATTTGAGTTCTGGGCTATTACTGGTGATAATCTTGATGCTATGTATTTGTTTTTGTGTATCTCGAGGTTTGGGGGGAACAGTGCAACCAGTTTGCTTCTATGCCACCATTTTTTTTTTTTTTTTTAGACAGAGTCTCACTCTGTTGCCCAGGCTGAAGTGCAGTGGCACAATCTTGGCTCACTGCAACCTCCATCCCCTGGGTTCAAGCAATTCTCCTGCCTCAGCTTCCCAAGTAGCTGGGATTACAGGTACATGCCATCATGCCTGGCTAAGTTTGTATTTTTAGTAGAGATGGGGATTTGGCATTTTGGGCAGGCTGGTCTCAAACTCCTGCCCTTGGGTGATCCACTTACCTCTGCCTCCCAAGGTGCTGAGATTACAGGCATGAGCCACTGCTCCCAGCCTATGCCACCATTTTGAAACCAAAAATCTTTCTACCTTTTTGAGGTAGGCATTTGTTGCTATAAACTTTTCTCTTACTACTGCCTTTGCTGTATTTCATGGGTTTTAATATGTTGTGCTTCTATTTTTGTTTGTTTCAATAACTTTTTGGATTTTCTTCTTAATTTCTTCCTTGACCCCATTAATCACTCAGGTGCCTGTTGTTTAATTTCTATGTATTTGTACAATTTCCAAAGTTTCTCTTATGATTGATTTCTAATTTTAGTCCACTGTGGTCTAAAAAGATACTTGACGTGATTTCTATTTAAAAACTTTGTTGAGACTTGTTCTGTGGTCTAACGTATGGTTTATCCTGGAGAATGTTCCATTTGCTGATGAGAAGAGCATGCATTCTGCAGTGGTTGAATGAAATATTCTGTATATGTCTATTAGGTCAAATTGTTCCATAGTATAGTTTATGTCCAAGCCTTCTTTGTTGATTTTCTGTCTACAGGATCTGTTTAATGCTGAGTGTGAGGTGTTGAAGTCCTCAACTGTTGTTATAATGGAATTTATCTCTTGTTATCTCTAACAGTATTTGCTTTATGTATCTGGGTGTGTTGGATATGTATATATTTACAATTTTTATATCTTTTTGTTGAATTGATCTTTTAATAATTATATAATCACCATTTTTGGTCTTTTTCTTACTTAAAATTCAGATTGCTTTCTATAAGTATAGCTAGTCCTGCTTGATTTTGGCTTTTGTTTGCTTAAAATATCTTTTTCCATCTCTTCACATTTAGCCTATGTGTGTCTTTACAGGCGAAGTGAATGTCTTATAGGCAACAAGTAGCTGAGTTAAAAAAAAATCCATTTAGCCACTAATTGGAGAGCTTAGACCATTTACATTCAATGTTATTACTGATAAGTAAGAACTTGTTATTGCCATTCTAGTGTTTGTGATGGCATCAGCAGAGCAGGCACTTGAGACAGAAAAATGCCACCCACTAAGTGTGGGTCTACAGGGGTTGACCTTGGAGATAAATGTATTTTCAGGCTATAGTTTTTAATTGAGGAATTTAAATCATTTACATTCAAGGTTGTTATTCATAAGTGAGGACTTATCCTTTCATTTTGGTAATTGTTTTCTGATTGTTTTACATATCATTTGTTCTTTCTTTCCTCTCTTATTGTTTATCTTCTCAGTTTGCAGTTTTTTGATTTCTGTAGTGATAACATTTGATTCCTTTCTCTTTCCCATTTGTGTATCTGCTTTAATAGTGAGTTTTAACTTTCATGTGTTCTCATTCTGGTAAATATCATCTTTTTGCTTCTAGATATAGGACTCTTAAACATTTCTTCTTGTACTTGTCTGGTGGTGATGAGTTCCCTCAGCTTTTGCCGTCTGGGAAAAACTTATTTATCTTTGTTTTTTGAAGAATAACTTTGTGTATTGCTGATAGGCATTTTTTTCCTTTTCACTTTGAATCCCATTTTCTCCTAACCTGTAAGGTTTCTTTTGAGAAATCCACTGTTAATCTCATGGATTAACAGTATGTTATATGTGACTTATATGTGACTTTATGCTTTTCCTTTGCTGCTTTTAGAATTCTCTTTTTGTCTTTGACTTTTGACCTTTAGACTATAATGTATCTGAGAGAGGACCTTTTTCGGTAGAACCTCTTTGGGGATCTTTGAGCTTCCCGTATCTGTCTGTCCATATCTCTCACAAGATTTGGGACATTTTCAACTAGTATTTCATTAAATAGGTTTTTAATGCCTTTTCTGTCTCCTTTCCTTCTGTAACATCCAATAATGCAAATTGTTCACTTAATGGTGTCCCTATGCCACATAGACTTTCTTCATTATTTTTTATTTTTTTGACTGGGTTATTTTAAGAGATCTGTTTTCTGGTTTAGAAATTATTTCTTCTGCATGATCTAGTCTATTGTTGAAGCTCTCAATAATGTTTTTAATTTTATTAATTGAATTCTTCAGTTCCAAGATTTAAATGTGGTTTTTTATATCTATGTCTTCCCTGACTTTCTTATTCAGATCATAATTATTTTCTTATTTCATTGAATTATCTATCTGTGTTCTCTTTTATTTCACTGAGTTTCCTTAAGACCACTATTTAAATTCTTTGTCAAGCATTTCATAGAGGTCCTTTTCTTTGAGATTTGTTACTGAAGATTTATTGTGTTCCTGTAGAGGTGTACTTGCTTTTTTCATGTGTCTTGTGTCCCTATGTTTGTATCTGTGCATCTGTTGAAACAAGCACTTCTTCCAATTTTATGGAGCCGCTTTTGTAGGGAAAGACTTTTTCTTATAGATATGGCTTATACTGTTGATTAGGTAGGGTGTTTTGGCTTTGGTTCTGGGAGGGTATACAGTTGGGTAGTCTCTGTATGATTTCTTTAGCTGTAATCAATGTTAGTGGCATCTGTGAGTACTTCAGTAGCCGAGGGTGTGATGTGTTGTGGAGGCTGTGGTGTGACTTTGCTGGGGATGGAGACGCTTGGCAGGCTGGTCCTTGGACCTCTGGTGACACATGCAGGGATGAGGGGATCCCACCACTGGAAGCGGGGCATGGATTGCCAGTGGTTATGGCAGAAGGCCATGAGTAGATGGCTGTCAGGCTCTGGGAAGCACGCACTTTGGGTCTCAGGAAGTGAGTTTGGCTCAGCATAAATTTCCTCTTGGGTAGGATGAGGTCACCTGGACTCCAGGCAGCTCCCCCTACTGGGCTTGTACCCTGTAAGGGCTGTGGTCTCCTGTAACTAAGTTTGCAGATGTCTATGGTGTGCATGTGGACTGCTGGGGAATCTCCCACTTACCTTTTTCCTGCAATGGGAAGCCTCTCTTGGCTCCAAGAGGATCCTGGCTGATTGCTTTGCTTTCCTTTCTATGCTGCCCTCCTGAGTTTTTGCATCTCAGAAGGTCTTTGCCACTTGCTTGCTGAATTCCAGTGTTCCTCCCTAGACACTTTATGTGAGATGTGGTTATCTATTTGTTGTTTTGGTCCTTCTCTGTGGTGGAGATGAGTGTTTGTTGCCTTTAGTCAGCCATCTTGATACTGTTTTCTACTTAGTTAAATTTTTGTGTCCTCTTCAAAGAAGGACACAGCATCTATTTGGGCCATCAAAAGACTCTCCCACTTTGCTGTCCTATCCCATTTAGACAGCCTGTGCTCAGTTCCTGGCTTCTACTGGGTGGTGTTTTCAATGCAGCTTCCTGAAACCTTCCAGCTGGAGAATGTAGATCCTCTCAGGGAGCCAACACATCACATTTTAAATTTTAATCATCTTCCCTTTCTGGGCCTTTGGCCCTTATAACATGAGAGAATTGTTCACCAGATTTTAAAATTCTTTTTTTTTAAGGAAGCAGACAGTAGATACAGTGTTTATGACAGCAAAACACACTTGGAACCTTCTCCGCCCTTGCTAGAGTCTGAACAGCACATCAATCTTGTTTATGACCAGTTCTGTCCCACTGGATGAAAATTAGGGGCACAGTTTCTTGCTGAACTCTGAGCTGGGTCTGAGAAGTTCCCTTAGGAAGATGAAGAAACCAACTCTGTCCCACTCCACTCTCAGGAATCTGCTGTTGGGTTTGAGGCTTTCTTTACCACTGTTGGCTCCCTGTTCTGTGCTGGTGGCCTGGCTCAGAGCTCCATTACTTGTTCTTGCTTCCTGGGAACGAAGATTCAGGCAGCCCTGAGGATTCTGATAAAGTCTCATATTTTTCAGAGATTCTTGGCAACAAATTCTTCTCATTAGGACTTGATTCATGAGCTTTGAGACCTCCAAGCTGTGTTCCATCACCTTTGGTAGATAGCCCACTGTAAATGTTTTCCCAGTCTGAACGGACAGGCTGAATGTATCTCTTCTTTTATAAATACGAAGTTTAAAATTCAACATACCAATCCCAGCAATTTACCATTTGCCACATATTTTCTTTGTAGCAGTGAGTTAGTTTGTATGTGAAGGGAATCTCTTTGTTTTAAAGGAAGATCACTTTGTTTTAAAAATTGATATTTACTTAATCAAGGTAATGTCCCCATTTTGTAAAATGTTTGATAGTCTACGGAATATTTTATTTTGAGAAGTATGTTTATGTAACTTATAAATACATATACATATATATTCAAAAACTTCTACTAGTAGGATCCATAATCAATATATTCCCTTTCCCAACTCCTTGTTTTGAAAATATTCAATTGTTTTGAAAAATTTCTTATCTGTAGAAAATAGCAGGAATAGTGTAATGGATACTGTTTTACCCTTCACATAGATTCTTAATATTTTACTGATTACTGTATTCTGCCTGGAGAGAGAGAGATAGATGTTTCATTTTTGCCAAAGCATGTGAAAATAAGTAGCAAACATCATGACACTTCACCCCCAAATATTTTCCCACGTATCACTTAAGAACAGGGCGTTCTTTAAGAATATGACCACAATACAATTAGCACATGTTGACATTAACATGGAGACAATACCCTGATATATTGGCATCTACTATGAAGTTTATGATCAAAGAAGGGCTTTGATAACTTGGGATCCATAAATGGTCTGCAAGGTCTGCCCCCGTAGACCTGCACTTAGAGGGTGACATTGCCCTGTCTCAGGTGCCTGCTCTACTGGTGACATATTTCATTGGCTCCATTGCTCACTTAGAATTTTTTTCCCCAGCTATTGACATTTTATTTTCTGCATATCTCTGAAGCTGCAGCAGTTGTTCTTATGCCTTTTTGATTGTAAGTTTCATAGAAGCTGTCAGTTTCCAAAGGATTTCATCTCCTTTGGATGGAGCCAGGTCAATAGCTACAAACCTATCTGAGAATGTCTGCCATCAATCTCCTCTCTGTCTAGAAAGGTGTCTTAGTCTATTAAGGGTACTATAACAAAATACCACAAGCAGGGTGGCTTATAAACAACTAAAATTTCTTACAGTTCTACAGGCTGGGAAGTGAAAAATTAAGGTGCCAGCAGATTTGATGTCTGATGAGAGCATGTTTCCTTCTTCATAGATGATGCCTTCTGGCTGTGTTTTCACATGGTGGAAGGGGTGAGGCAGCTCTCTGGGGCTTCTTCTATAAGAGCACTAATCCCATTCATGATGGCTCTGCTTTCATAACCTAATCACCTTCCAGAAGTCCCACTTCTTAATATCATCACTGTGGGGGTTAGAATTTCAACATGTGAATTTAGGAGGACACAAACATTCAGATGATAGCAAAATAAAATTTGTGTCTTAATAAGTTCTATGGGTTATAGTTAGTAAAAACTGGTTTCTAGTTTATGAGTTTAGCAGGCATTTGACACAGGATTCCTCAATTTAGTGAAGTCACACAAAATGGTATAAATCTGATTTTTTAATCTGGACATCTATATCCCAAGCAGTCACATCTCCTCTAGATCGTGTCCCAATCTTAGAACGGTTGCTCTCATTCCTCAGACATTCCAGTGGGATAATGAGAGCCTTCAGAGTGTGGAACAGGCTTACTTGTGCCATGATTCAGATACTCAGCCACAGTGAAGATGTACTCTAAGCCCAACCATAGGGAGAGATTTCAATCCCTGATTGTAGTCTCCAGATGTTATCAGTGTAAGTCACAGTCATCTAAAGCCCTTCAGCAATACATAATCAGGAGTTCAGCAACTAAATGGGAGTTGTCAGTTTTATTAGTAAAAAAATACAAAGAGATTTCATTCATCAGGGGCAGCAACATTCTCATTCCTCTTTCTCTCTCATTCACTGCTGCACAACACCAATGCCTTCTCACAGTTCCCTCTGGCATGATTCTAGGTTTCTTCAAGAAGGCTTTCCTGCAGCCTAGTTAGCATAGACTTCTTCATCTTTCTGTTTTTCTTTTTTTTTTTTTTTTTGTGAGATGGAGTCTGGCTCTGTCACCTAGCCTGGAGTGCAGTGGTGCAATCTTGGCTCACTGCAACCTCCTCCTCCCAGGTTCAAGCAATTCTTCTGCCTCAGCCTCCTGGGTAGCTGGGATTACAGGCGTGTGCCACCACGCCTGGCTAATTTTTGTATTTTTAGTAGAGATGGGGTTCCACCATGCTGGCCAGGCCGGCCTTGTGATCCACTTGCCTCAGCCTCCCAAAGTTCTGGGATTACAGACGTGAGCCACCGCACCCTGCCAGACTTCTTCATCTTTCTCCCCACTTGTATCTCAGCTCTTTACCATGTAGATCAATTTAGCCTCCCTGGCTTGCTTCCTTCCTGACAATCTCCCCCTTTACCCAAATTCTACCCTAGAAGCAATTAGATAAAAGTAGATGCATCAAGAAAATACCCTTTCTTCTTAGGAAAGAAGGGACAGGCTGGGTGCAGTGGCTCATGCCTGTAATCCCAGCACTTTGGGAGGCCAATATGGGTGAATCACAAAGTCAGGAGTTCAAGACCAGCCTGGCCAAGATGGTGAAACCCCATCTCTACTAAAGATACAAAAATTAGCTGGGCATGGTGGCATGCACCTATGATCCCAGCTACTCGGGAGGCTGAGGCAGAGAACTGCTTGAACCTGGGAGGCAGAGGTTGCAGTGAGCTGAGATCGAGCCGCTGCACTCCAGCCTGGGAGACAGAGCAAGACTCCATCTCAAAAAAAAACAAAAAACAAAAAACAAACAAACAAAAAAAACAAAGGAAAGAAGGGATGGGAG
Source organism: Cacajao melanocephalus (assembly GCA_963573385.1). Taxonomy (NCBI): domain Eukaryota; kingdom Metazoa; phylum Chordata; class Mammalia; order Primates; family Pitheciidae; genus Cacajao; species Cacajao melanocephalus. The sequence continues at coordinate 19,907 of CAUYLG010003375.1, read as the reverse complement.
GCAAGGGAGAAGACAGCAAATACTTATTATTTGGTATCTGTTATTCTGCTACTTTCTTATGTATTTTTTAATGATTTAACCACAAAACTGAAACACAAAATAATGCTTTTTCTTTGAGAATATACTTGAACACTTTATCTCAATTGTCAGGAAGCTCAGAACTAAATTCAGAGCTGTACTCGTCATTGTGTATGTTTATTTATTTCAAGGTAATTAATTTTGATCCTTTTCAAGAGCTTCATTGTAAATGCACTTTCAAATAACAGCTTTATCAAAATATAGTTGATATACCATAAAATTCACTTTTTAATAGTGTACAATTTAGGCTGGGTGCAGTGGCTTATGCCTGTATTCTCAGCAGTTTTGGAGTCTGAGGTGGGAGGATCACTTGAGGCTGGGAGTTGAAGACCAGCCTGGCCAGCACAGCAAAACCACGTCTCTACTAAAAATACAAAAATTAGCTGGGCATGGTGGTGCACACCTGTAATCTCAGCTACTGGGGAAACTGAGGCACAAGAATTGCTTGAAACCAGAAAGCAGAGGTTGCAAGGAACTGAGATCATACCACTGCACTCCAGTCTGGGTGACAGAGCAAGACCTAGTCTCAAAAAAAAGTGTACAATTTCATGATTTTTAGTATATGCACATACAGGAAAGGCACCACTATCATATTTCAGTACATTTTCATCACCTGTAAGAGAAACCCTGTACCCATAAGTGGTGGCTCCCCATTCTGCCCTCCCACTAGCCGTTGGCCTTTTCTGGATCTTTCATATAAATGGGATAATAGAATATGTGTTTTTTTACAATTGGCTTCTTTCCCTTAGCATGATGTTTTCAAGGTTCATCCATGTGGTGGCATGTCACAGCACTCTATTCTTTTTTACTGATGAATTATATTCCATTGTATGGCTATACCACATTTCATTTTTCCATTCATCAGCTGATGGCATTTGGGTTGTTTCTACTTTTTGGTGATTATGAATAATGCTTCAATGAACATTTGTGTACAATTTTTGTGTGGGCATAAGTTTTCAATTCTCTTGCCCATATGCCTAGGAATGGAATTGCTGGGTCATATGGTAGTTCTATATTTAATATTTTTAAAACTGGCAAGCTCTTTTCCACAACAGCCACAACATTTTACATTCCCACCAGTAGTGTATGAGAGTTCTAGTTTCCTCGCATCCTTGCTGACACTTATTATTGTCTGTCTTTTTTATTTTAGCCATCCTGGTGGATACTAAATGGTAGCTCATTTGTCTTATTTTTAATGATTAGCCAAAACAATTTGTGTTGGTGTAAAGTTGCTTCAAATCCTTTTCTATTGTGGTAAAATAAAAATAACATAATATATATCATTTTAACCATTATTAAGTGTGCAATTCAATGGTGTTAAGTATATTCATAATGTCATACAACCATGATCACTATTCACTTCCAGAATTTTTCCATCATCTCAAACTGAAACTTTGTGCCCATCAGACAATAACTCTCATTTCTCTTCTTCCCTAGCCCCTGGTGACTTCTATCTTACATACAATTTCTTTGAATTAGCCTATTCTATATACTTCATATAAGTGGAATTAGTCCTTTTGTCTGGCTTATTTCATTTAGCATGTTTTCAAGGCTCATCCATGTTGTAGTTGTAGTATGTGTCAGAATTTCATTCTTTTTTTTTTTTTTTTTTGATATGGAGTCTTGCTCTGTGGCCCAGCCTGTAATGTAATGGCATGATCTTGGCTCACTGCAACCTCCGCCTCCCAAGTTCAAGTGATTCTCCTGCCTCAGCCTCCCAAGTAGTGGGGAATACACGTGCCTGCCACCATGCCTGGCTAATTTTTGTAATTTTTTTTCTTTCTTTCTTTTTTTTTTTTTTTTATTAGAGAGGAGGTTTCACCATGTTGGCCAGGCTAATCTTGAACTCCTGACCTCAGGTGATCCAGTCACCTCAGTCTCCCAAAGTGCTGGGATTACAGTTGTGAGCCACCATGCTCAGCCTTAAATTCTTTTTGTAAGCAACGCTGGCCTAATCTTAAATAATAAGCTAATTCAGAGAATGTGCCTCACACTCCAGCATACGGTGTGTTTTGGCTTTAAGATCTTGGGACAGCTTCTCTGAAGAAGACATCACTCTGCCCCGCAGTTGCAGCTGTTCACGTCCCAGACTCACTGGTAAAGTTAGAAGATGCTTCTAACAGAAAAAGCGCCCATCTATATTTTTCTCATAGCAGTTGTGAAGACTTGCTGAGGTGGATTTGAGGTGGGGTCCTCATGGGATGCAGCATTAGAAGAGGAGACACTTTGCTCTTCCTACTGTTTATATATCAGCAAGGTCCTGTTAGTTGGGGCAGAAAGTTGAAGTTTCTTTTGCTTTTGGAGCTCATAGAGTGTGTGTGCACATACCAGCAGGATTAATTTTAAAATCTGACCCCAGAATCATGCTGTCTACAGTTTCATCTCATTGATTTTTTTTCAAGTCCAGGAACTCTAATATGTTTATATTATAACTGTCTTAAGACACGTTTGTCCAGTACATATGCTTAGCAAGATCTGTAACTCTTTGGGATGAATTCCATTCTTTATTCATAAAAAAGGTATGAAGCAAATTGACTTCTGATTTGTCATGTTTATAAAGTTTTCCTAAGTAAATACAACAGTAGTTATCAGCATTCGCTTGACTTCCTAGATTAAAACTTTGGAACAGACTAAAGCCATTGAAGATCTAAACAAATCTAGAGAACAGCTGGAGAAGATGAAGGAGAAAGCTGAGAAAAAGCTCATGTCTGTCAAGTCAGAACTGGATACCACAGAACATGAAGCTAAGGAGAATAAAGAAAAGGCCAGAAACATGATAGAAGTGGTAACCAGTGAAATGAAGACACTAAAAAAATCTCTAGAAGAGGCAGAAAAGAGAGAAAAGCAGGTGGGTCTAAATCTGGTGATGAAAACAGATTTAGGAAGATTTTCTTCTTGTTTAGGAAATGACAGGACAATTCAAGAGCTTGATATTAATACTTATTCATTTTAAAAAATGGACTGTTTTCATGAATTTGTGTGTCATCCCTTCACAAGGCACATGCTAATCTTCTCTATTGTTCTGATGTTAACACATGTTCTCCCAAAGTGAGAACTATTCACATATTTATTCAAAAGCAATTTACAAAGCTTTTGTATCTTTTTGACATATCCACTGTCCCTTCCAGCATCTTTTTGGCATTCAAGTAACCATTCTGATTTACCCCTTTAAGAAAAATTATTCACCTTTTCATGGCACAAACTGCAGGAAAGGAAAAGACCTTCTTATTCAAGCAGCGGAAGGGTTCTGGTGATAAAACAGGTTCTGGTTCTGGGGAGGTTTTTGTACATTGGGTGATCGCCTCTGAAGTTTGCATCATCGCAGAGCTCTTAACGTTAACCAGGGCTCTGGCCTGAGGAGGGAAGCCTTATCTGCAGCAGAGATCAGTTGCGGGAAACAGCCCCAAATCTCAAACAGTGGCACCCAGACTTGATGGCCGACCAGGCACAGATGTAAGCCATAAAAAAGTATTCATTTGCTTGCTGGCTACAAGGAGGAGCATTTTATCTAGTGAGTCCATCAGGAGGTCAGGCATAAAGAAACGTGTACCGGGCAGCTTGACCTCCATTGCTTTTTGGCTTTTGTCTCTTTCTCCTTTTGAAGCTCAAAAGGGCATAGAATGGACTCTGATCCTAGGATTTTTTTCCCCCCACTTTGGCTTCCTCTGTTTTGGTTCATGTGTCAGGCCGAGGTGGGGAAAGCCAAATGACACAATGAACGTTCTCAGAAAGGAAACCGCTTTGGAATTGAAAGCTTTGGCCACATTGGAAAGGGTGGAAGTCTGAGAAAAACTTTACTTTTTCATCAGGGAGACTAGGTTGGTGTCTTAGTCCTTTCAGGCTGCTATAACAAAGTACCATCTACTGGGTGGCTTATAAATAACAGAAATCTCTTTCTCACAGTTCTGGAGTCTGAGAAGTCCAAGATCAAGGTGTCTGGTGAGCACAGCTTCCTGGTTCAGAGCCGGCCCCTTCTCTCTGTGTCCTCATGTGGTAGAACGAGCAAGTGGCTTTCCGGGGCCTCTTTTATAAAGGCGCTAATCTTATGAGGGCTCCACCCTCATGATCTAATCACCCACCAAAGGCCCCACCTCCTAATAGCTTCACATTGGTCATTAGATTTCAACATAAGAATTTTGAGGGGTCATAAAATTCAAACCATAACATCTGGAGAAAATGTAACCATTCCCAAATTGGACTCTGCAAGAGAAGGAGGTTGCAGAGCCAATGAGCTTGCAGTGGGACTGTTTGGGTGGCATTCTCTTGGATGTTGGAGCAACCCTTTTCTAAAATGGAGGGTGCCTTTAGTGAGGTGTTGGCCAGATGCCCTGATTTATCTGATTTTGCATTAACCTAGAACCACAGAAACCAGCCTATGAGAATTTGAAGGGATATGAGGCGTATTTCAACCATTGTTCCCAGCCACCCACTTTTATTTCTTCAAGGGACAAATGGAAGTCCCAGAGCAGTCCCATGGAATGGCTTGTGAAGTGGCAATCTGTGTGACATGACTTGACAGTAATTTAGAAGTCCTCTTGTGTTCATTAGCATATACTTTCTTGCTATTTTTTCTTTTTCTTTCTTTTTTTTTTAGTTTGAGGTTATCAGCCAGCTAAAATCCCAAAGTATGTTTACCATCCTTTGACACAACCCCACCATTTGCTTAGTTCTTCCTAGTATGCAGAGCACACACACAGTCACCATTTCATTTGATCTGAATTTCAGAACAGCATTCTGAGCTAGGTGTATGGCTAATCCCACCCTGAAGTTGAGAAAATGAAATCTTAGTGAGGTCAGGGTCTCATTCATGGTTACTTAACTGGGATTCTTGATTTAGTAGCCAATACCACATCAGTTGGCTCTTCAGAAAAGTGGTTGTGAAATCTCTGAAGGTTGGCAGTTGATGGGACTTATCTGGAATCTGGTATTTTATAAGTGAGAGAACTGCGAAGAGGGTAGATAATTTCCCTACCTCATGCAAACCTGGGTTTTCTACAGGTTTTTTTTGTCTGTTTGCTGCACTTGGCTCAGCAGTAGTTGATACATTTTGTTTTCCCAGTTAATTAGTTTCTGTTTGATATTGCAGCTGGCAGACTTCAGGGAGGTGGTGTCCCAGATGCTAGGCTTGAACGTGACCAGCCTTGCTCTTCCTGACTATGAAATCATCAAGTGTCTTGAAAGACTGATTCATTCACATCGGCATCAGTTTGTTACCTGTGCCTGCCTCAAAGACGTGACTACCAGGCAAGATAGGCACCCACAAGGCCATTTACAGCTTCTTCATTAAACACTGTCTCTTGAGGGAGGTGGCCAAAAGACATGGGACACACTTCCCAGTTTCACAAATTTGTCATGCCTTTGAGATTTGATTAGTTTGTGAATATTGTATGCTTTGATGATATAGTGAGAATGCATCACTGGCAAAAAGGATCTCAAAGGTGTTAGCCTTAGATAAACGTTCTGCATTAAAAACACCTGTTATTTCATTTACCAGCATTTTAGGACCCAGAAGAATTCTACCAGATTGCATGAGTTAGACTGGGAAATGAGAGTAGGGAATTAACATTGCAGGGTATCTATTTTAAGTCAGTGGCTTTACTAGCCAATTTTGTTCTCATAATAACCACGTAGAAAAGCTGTGACAAGGTTTTTATTTTACAACCTTTCTGGGGCTCAGACATGGAGTTACCTATCCAAGGTTGTAGTTGGGTATTGGTGAAACTGGGATGGACAACTCATTGGTCCTGCCTCAAAGGCCCATGCCTCTTCTGCTACACAGACTCGGTTTCTCCTGAATCTCTATGATGCTGGTGGGAATTGTTTGCATATTGAAAGGAAAATACCCCTGCCATCAAGAGTTAATGTCTGGTCCGGGCTGGGCATGGTGGCTTATGCCTGTAATTCCAGAACTTTGGGAGGCCGAGGCGGGCATATAATTTGATGTCAGGAGTTTGAGACTAGCCTGGCCAACATGGTGAGACCCCATCTCTACTAAAAATACAATAATTAGCTGGGCATGCACCTGTAATCCCAGCTACTTGGGAGGCTGAGGCAGGAGAATTGCTTGAACCTGGGAGGTGGAGGTGGCAGTGAGCCGAGATTGTGCCATTACATTCCAGCCTGGGTGACAGATTAAGACTATGTCTCAAAAAAATAAAAAAAGTTAATGTCCAAAAGTGACAGATTTATAAGTGTAAGCTATATGATTTCTTCAAGAAGCAATCCACTTAATTCATTTGGATAAAACATACATAGGTCTCAGGTCCTGTAAGAAACTTGCCTGTTGCAAATGTTGCTACCAGATTACAGCTGGTGGTAATTGTTAATGTTTTAGCAAGGCTGATCTGAGTCCTTTAAAATGGAAAGCTTTAACGTGAGCCCAACCCTATAAGATGAAGAAATCCTATACAGTCATTCACCAATATATCCAGTGTACCCACAACAGTGGTACCTTTTCAAGATCAGGATTTTATTATGAATTCATGTCACTTCTGTTTTCCATTTAAATTTCTATTTTAAAAATATTTTTCAGGGAATCCTATTTCTAACTTCACTGAGAAAAATGTGGTACTCTTTTGGACAATTTATCTTATTTCTATTGTATAAGATGTATTTTTTTTATTGTCCTTAAGCTCTAGCATGAAATTAAAGGAAAGGGAAAAAAATAGATCTGGTGCACCCAAATATTAGGAGAAAATGAAAAATATACAACCAACCGTTCACGAGTCATCAAAAAGTCAAAGTCAGCCTGGCTAACTAATATGATAAAATCCTGTCTGTACAAAAAATACAAAAACAAGCCCAGTGTGGTGGCATGCACCTGTAATCCCAGCTATTCGGGAGGCTGAGACATGAGAATTGCTTGAACTCAGGAGGCAGAGGTTGCAGTGAGCTAAGATCATGCCACTGCACTCCAGCCTGGGCAACAGATGGAGACACTGTCTCAAAGAAAAAAAAAAGTCAAAGTCATAAACAAATTATTGGCTTCTTTCTTCTAGACTAAAAGAAATTAAATAGATGAAACAATCAATTGCGAGGGTCAAAAATAGATTGGATCTTGATTCTTGCAATATTTGTAAAAATTTGGATGATGACTAAGTACTAGATTATATTAAAATATTTTTAATTTTTTAAGCTTGACAAATGTGCTGATTGTTATACTTTAACTAAAAATCCAAGAATCCACAGTGCTGCAGAAAATAAGTGATAAAATGGGAAAAAAACAGTGAAGATCTTCTTTTAGGAAAACTACCAATAAATCTAGAATGAATGATGCACCAAAAAAAAAAAGAGACAAGGAAACACCTAAGAGAAAGCAAATGAGTTTGATGGCTACTGACTGGATGACAGAACACACAGACGGAGAGTGAGCCGGCTTTGCTTGCAGGGTGGGCATCCCTGCCTGGCTTTCTTCTTCCTGTGCAAGGGCAGTATGATTAGTATTTTGCATATGAGTAAACACACCTGCGCAGCCCTGGCTGAGGTCGCTAGGCTGGCCAGAGGCAGGAGAGAGAGTCTTGAATTTTCTCCAGGGGAGGCCTATAGCTTTCCCTACAACCCTTTTTCACATGCTCTAAAGATGTAGCAATGGCTGCTGTTTTGGATCCAAGATCCCCTTGAGTGGAGGAAGTGACTTCACTGGGTCTCTGGAGGCTCCTGGAGCTTGGGTGGCTCTGCTCCACCCTGAATCATGCACCCATAAATGCGATCATGGGTGGGTGTGGGTGTATGAGAGTAGAGGTTGTTTGTGTACATTTTCTTTGTTTTCATTTTCCAATAATCTTTAATAAACTTGATTTAGTTTCTTGGGAAATTCATTTTCTACACCATTCAAAGATATTTTAAATATTTTAAAAACATGAAATATATATTTTTATTATTGATTTAGTATCCTTAATTATATCTCAGGATTCATGTAAGAGACTAAAAATAATCCAAGTGGTTAGTACTATCTGTTTATTACATGAAATTACATTCCATTTATCCAAATATATGTTTATATAATATTTCCACTGTGTGACTCATGTGTATATACAATGATCTTTAACACACACAGAAATATGAAAAATGTTTGAATATGATCTTTAGGGGCTTCTAGTGAAAAGGGTATATGACATGGGAAAAATAAATTCTGTACATGTATACACTCCATATACACATTAAGTATTTGTTATTTGGACAAATTGAAAAATCTTTTAATAAAGCCATTTTCTTCCTTGTTAAAATGTCAATTGGTTGTTGAATTTTCTTTTGCGGCAATCATTGCAGAGTTGGCAGGCTAGCTTTGAATTTTTAGGTTACATTTTGTTCTTCTATAATATTATGTATGTTTTATGTTGTCCAATAAAATGCACTAGGTTGATATGATTTTTACATAAGGCTTTAAAATATTTAATATTCACTGTTCTATCAAATTCACTTGAGTGATATTTGCTACTGGGGTTATTATTCTGGTCACTGTCTGAGACATCTAAGTATATGCATAAACATATCTCAGAGAAAACAATTGAAGCTCGACCCATCTAAAATTTCCAGTTTAACTTATGGTCTGTTTTACAGATGAACAGCAAATGATTCACTGGCCAGGGGTGGCAGCTGAATCTGTTAAAGAAGTCTACATTATTGATACTGTCATAATACTTAGGACTCAGAATTGGAGTCTCATTTTCATTGGGGAAGCATTTCATGGTTATGTAACCTTTGGCTTGGAATGTCTCACCCAGTTGATGCACTAGTGATTGTACCCACATTGTTGTACACTTAACTTAGCTTCTCATTAGCAAGTGGAGGCTGTATGCTTCTCTTTCCACTATGTGTTTTCATACGATATTCCTTTGCCTTTGTGTAAAAACATGGTTCTTTAGAGGCTCCTGCTAGCGGATATATGGCTAACTTTCTTCTAGACCTCATTGAGGTTACCTACTAAAAGCCTATCTCTTCTTGCTTAAGGCTTTGCAAATGGTTCATAGATGTCTTTGCTACCCCCACTGGGTGCTGCCTTCATCTTTGGTAGCTTTAAGGCCTGTAAGGCCAACTCATGGAGCATCATATCTTCAGTTCCTTGGCCTTCTCATTGCTCATAATTTTACCTCCTTTTGTTTCAGCCACTCACATCCTAGATTGCAGTTGATAGTAATCCAATTTAAATTACCTTAAGCTGAAAGGAGAATTTTGGAGGCTCACTTGAAAGATTCAGGGGTAGACTAGCTTCAGCTTGGTTAGATCCAGGGATTCAGAATTGGTATCTGGATTCTTTCTGCTTCTACCCATCTCTCATCTCGACTTGATTTTGCTTGTCTTTGCATGTTGGCCTGACTTTTTCCTTCCCCGCAAGGTTCCTCCATGCTACCAGAATAGATGATCACAAGCAGTTGCATGATTTTTATAACTCATGTGGCCAGGCACGTGGCTCACACTTGTAATCCCAGCACTTTGAAAGGCTGAGAAGGGTGGATTGGTTGAGCTCAGGAGTTCGAGACCATCCTGGGCAAAAGACAAACCAAAATGAAAAAGAGATATCCCCTGTTTCCAAGTGTCCATGCAAAAAATATTAGTGGAGAGCCTGATCATCTCTTCATGGTCATATACCTATCCTTGAACCAATCAGTGTAGCCAGGTGAATGAACTCACTCACCAGCCTGCATCCCAAGCCAACCACTGCTAGTGAGGCTAGGGTTGGGTGAGGCTCTAAGATTCCCTGTTAAACCAACCAAAACCATGTGTAATGACAGAGGGAAAGTTCCCCAAAGGAAGGGCAGCTGGTCAGGCACACACCACACACGTGCACACACACACACACACACACACTTCTGTGACATGTGGCCTGTCAGGACTGTGTAACACCTAGAACGTATGCACCTCTGAAATCTTAACTTAAAAGCTCCACAACCTCTTATCATCCCAGACCTTTATCTCTTACTCCCAAATAGCTGTGCTTTGAGCCTTTGAGCCTGTGTGTTTCCCTGGTCCTCCTATTTTCTCCCTCCCTGTCTTGCCCATCCTCATTCCATCTGGAGTCAGCCTAGATATTAAGGTTCATTTCTTCAATCATTGTCTTCCTAACACTTTTAGCTCCTTATTCCCTTGCCCTTCTGTTCTCAACTTTGAATTACTCGCAACTACCAATGTTTCTGCTGCTTTTCCTGCCCCACTGAATGAAGCTGGAGAAAATCACATGAAATCACAGCTAAGTGGCATCCCAAATTCATGGTTTTTGAACTCATCTGAGCCTTCTGTCCTAACTGGTAAAGCTGCACTATTTTCCCTGTTAGATTTCACTATCATTTTCCAAAATCATTTTTGCAAATATTCTTTTTTTCCCTCAAGGCTCTTATCCTGTCTCTTCCCTCTTCACCCTAGGCAGACAATCTCATCTTCTATTTCACTCAGCAAATAGAAGCCATTACAGGAAACACCTTCAATATCACATCCGAATACAGCCTTATATGTGTCCACACCCACCCTTACCTCCTTTCCTCTCCCTGTCTCAGGCTAATTCCTCTACCTGGGCACTTGCATCCTCAGCAACATAGCCCCATCAATTGTTTCCCTCTCTTTCCAGTGCTGTCAACCTCACCTTCATAAACAGCTTATTTCCATCAGCATTTAAATATGTCCAAATCTCTCTCATCTTAAAGACATCACTCTCTCTACTACACAGCAACTTTTCCTTAAAGCCCTACCTCCATCTTCCACTCCCCAGTTGAGCCCCTTGGAAGTGTCTCGTGTATGCTCTCTTTCTGGTCTCACCTTTTATTCACGCCATCCTCCATTCACCCTGGATTTTGTCTTCATTCTCCCAGTGTTCTCATTTTTGTTAGCAAATCTGTGTTAGTTTTAAAGTGCTTATCTTCAAAGACATGGCATCAACCCAACTGCCCATCAGTGATGAACTGGATAAAGAAAATGTGGTGCATATACACCATGGAATACTATGCAGCCATAAAAAGGAGTGAGATCATGTTTTTTGCAGGGACATGGATGGAACTGGAAGCCATCATCCTCAGCAAATTAACACTAGAACAGAAAACTAAATGCTGCATATTCTCACTTACAAGTGGGAGCTGAATGATGAGAACACATGGACATAGGGAGGGGAACAACACACACTGGGGCCTATTGGAGGATGGGGGGTGTGGAGAACATCAGGAAAAATAGCTAATGCATGCCAGGCTTATGCATGGGTTGAAAGGTGCAGCAAACACCATGGCACATGTTTACCTACGTAACAAACCTGCACATCCTACATTATGTATCCCAGATCTTAAAATAATAATAATAAAAAATAAAAAATAAAGTGCTTATCTCTTAAGCATGATCTTTCTGTAACATTTGATACAATCGACCCCATTTCCCTTTTGAAACATTCTCCTCCGTTAGCTTCCACGATTTATATTCAACTTGTTCTCTTCCCACCTCTCTGAGTATGTGAGTTAGAAAATTTTAGGATTATAAGAAACACAAATGAAGTGAGAAATGAATGCAAGGATAACTGTAGGTGGGAATCTTGACTTCAGTTAGGACTCAATGAAGGACAACCGTAAGTCCTAACAACTAGAATGTAGTTGACAGTCCGAGAACTGGAGGGCCACATGCGAGGGACAGAGCAGCTCCGCTGGCTGGGTTCTCTTATCATCTGTTCCATATATCCAAGATTTCTTTGATCCCATGAGGACTGACCTTCTCTCTGCTGTTGCTCCGGCTATGTTAGCCAATACTCATCATCGTCTCTCTGTTCTCTCTGAATTTGGCTTCAGCTTCTGCTTATTCTGGGCTGCTTCTCGCTCATGTTTTCTGATGCTTCCTGGTTTTTCTGTGTCTTGCTGTTCTGCTCCTACCATTGACTGCTCTTGGTCTTTCTCTTTGCGTCTCTCCCCCAGAGGGAGAACCTGATTGCTTTCATCAGTCACTCTTCCGCATAAGACGCCTCTGTTGAACAGCACTTTTTCACTTGGTCACGTTGCACCTTGACATGCAAATGTCGTGTAGGCCAGTGGCAGTCCTGTGGATGTGCTGTTCTTGGATCAGGCACCTGCTCCAGCTCCAGTGTATTGTGGTCACAAAGCAGGGTGTAGTGTATGTCTCTTGGATGTGGGCATTCCACGGGGGGCCGTCCTAGGTCTCCTTTATTCACACTTTAAACATCTTTTGGTGCTTTAGCCCTGTGACTTCAGGCATGTTACTTGTCTTCCTGTGTCTCAGTTCCTTATCTGTAAAACAGAAGTGACACCTACCTGTTCTGGGTTGAATTCTGTCTTCCCCAGCAGTGTTGAAGTTCTAATCCATAGTACCTGTGAATGTCACCTTACTTGGAAATAGGGTCTCTGCAGATGATCAAGTTAAGATGAAGTCATTTGGGTGGGCCCTAATCCATTATGACTGGTGTCCTTATTAAAAGGAAATTTGGACACAGACACATACATGGCGAGAATGCCGTGTAAAGACAAAGGTAGAAATTGGGGTGATGCATCTACAAGCCAAAAAAATGCCAAAAATTACCAGCAAACCACCAGAAGCCAGGAGAGAAGCCTGGATCAGATTCGTCTTCACAATCCTCAGAAGAAGCCAACCCTGCCAACTTCTTGGTCTCAGACTTCTGGCTTCCAGAACTATAAGACAATGAATTTTCGTTTAAACCACTCAGCTTGTAGAACCTTTTTATGACAGCCTTAGGAAACTAATACACTACCTTATAAGCTTGTTGTAAGAATTTAATAATGCAAAGCATTTAGAAAATACCCTGGCACCTAAGGAGTAGTCATTGCACATTAGCTAACGACGTTCTTGTAGTAGGTATCACTAAGCAGTTCCACCTATTCTGGTGGCTGTAAGGATGATTTGCGTCACGATGATGTCCATCTTTATTTCTCTAGATGAGATCCCTGTCCCAATCTTCATACCCATGTATGCAGTAGGATGCTATGGAGGAGACACATGTGGCAATTGAGCAAAAGAGACTTGGATTCAAAATCAGGCTCTGCCGAGTGACCTGGACTTGTTTTTACTATCTTTGAACCTTGTGTGCTTCGGGACTACCATAGGAAGAAGAAGAGCATTTTCCTCATGGAGTCTTTGTAAGGACTCAGCAAGTGTAAGGTGCAGGCACCTTATGTACATAAGGTGCATAGCTTACAGCCTGGACACCGCATGCACTCAGGGAATGCCATCATATTCTGTGGCATCTCAAACTCAACATATGCAACACTGAGTTCATAATTTCTGCCTCCATTGTCTTCTCCCATATCTCCCCATGCCTCTGTAACCTACTTGTCTCCTGGGCTCCCTGTCCCAGGGAATGGCCTGGCATCTGCTCAGATATCCAAGTCAGAACACTGGAAGGGCACCATGACTTCTCCCTCTCTCTCCCTCCCACAACGGATAAGTCACAAAGTCCTGTCTGTATCACCTTCTCCCCTCTCCATCTCCAAGTCTTTTCTTCCACATTAACACCACTGTAGTTCATACCCCATCATTTCTTACCCAGCCTCCACTTTGGTGTTCCTGGAACTAGGGATTTTTCCCTCCCTCTCCACTGTAGTCAGAGTAACCCGTTTTTAAAAATCCAAATATGATCCCATGACTCCTTGCTCTGTGCACCTCAGTTGTTTCTGCTGCTCTCTGGATGAAGTCAGTCTTGCTGGTACAGAGCATGGATTCTCCACTTCTTGTTTCCCAGGAATGTCATGCTTTCTAGAAAACGACTTCAGTAACTTCTCCAGTGCTTTCCCACCTACCGGGCTTTGCAACTGCTGACTTTTTGGACTACCTTTCCTCCCCTCTCTTGACTAATTCCTGCTTATTCTAAGGGACACAGTTTGAAGGCACAGGAGGGTTTTCTCTGACATCCTAGGGCTGGGGTAGGTAACTCAGCTGGGGGTTTCCATGACATCTTGTGGGTAGCTCAACCAATGCTTATTTACAATTTCTCATGGTAGCATCTCCTTTTGTGGACAAAGAAACTGTGAGACTCAGAGAAATGAAGGTTACAGTTACCTAAGCTAAAATAGAAAGCTACAGTGTGTTACTTCAGGGTCCACATGGTTCACATTGAGTCACGCTGCCTCCTGTAGGCTTGTTTATCACGTGTCTAGTGCTTGCCCCATAGTTGGTGAGCGTTTGTTGAATGTCTGACTGAGTCAACTGATGGAATGGAATTTGAATATTCAGGTGGATTGGATCATCCTCTCTTTAAGGACTAGGGCTTTTAACCATCGTCTGTATAGAGATTTGAATGGCTTCTCAATGCATAATTATTTACAAAATTATAAAGTGGGCAGATGATTAATAATGATAATAGCTTGCAGAGGTATTCTAACTCTTACTACAATGTTTTCATGTACATTACTTTTTTTGATCTACACAATAATTCTGATAGGGCAGGCATGGTTATTCCTAGAAAATGAAGAAAGAAAGAGAGAGAGTGACTAGGCCCCAGATTTCCTAACTCCTGGTCCCGTGAACTTTTCATGTCACAAAGTTACTTTCTCTACAGTCCCTTGGGTAATCTTGTAGTTAATTCTTGACCTAGCAGAAAGTAGGGAAGAGGTAGTGTAAAAACAATGCCACTACTCAAGTGATAATGGCCAATAAATATAAATGAAGAGATCGCACCCACTATTGATCTGGAAACTGAAAACAGGGACAAAGCCCAGACTCATGCTGTCTGGCTCCAGACTCATTACGTTCTATTAGAAAATCAGGTGTAGCTGGAGTATTGCTAAGTGGAAGAGGGGTTTTGTTGTTGCTATCATGCTGAAAGTCATTTACATACTCAGAGCACACCTTTCCAGGTTTCCTATAGGACTGTGAATGTCTTCCCAAGGCATTTAGGAAGCTATAAGGATATGATAAAGGGGAGTGCACATCTGGCTGGTCTCAGCAGCAGATGTTATGGTATACCCCAGTCCTGGTGTAGGACTGAAGCACTTGTTCTCCAGCTGCCCAGAGCTGTTGGCTTCTGACAAGCCACACCTCGGTCCCTTCCAAAGACTTGCCCTTGGATGAAGGGCAAGTGTTTTCCAAACTTTCTGACACATTCAACTGTAGGATTCATTTCCTGCACACATACACACAGTCACGTACATGTCTACCTGAAATAAAAGATTCACAAGACAGTGTGAGGCACCCTGATGGTTTCAGTTCTAGTCTATGCTGAGCAGTACCATGCTATCATCTCCTGGGTCGCAGACTCTTTCTGAGGGCAACTCTCATCCAGTGACTACCCAATGAAGGGGTACACAGACAAGGCCCTTTTTGTTCCATGCAGGACCACTCTGAAGGGTCATCTCAGCTTCCAAACCCCTCCTTTCTCATAAGATTGGCTCCATCCTCTGTTGCAACTGCATGTCAGGGCAGCGACTCCCTCTACCCATCCTGCTCTTTTACTTTCTTGCAGGTTTGGCTCCTGAGTGTGCAATTCAATTAAGCTTCTGCATCCAACTCTCCATTTCAGAGTCTTCTAGAAAGCCTACAACAGATTCATTCCTTCTCCTTGCAACTGGTTATGAAGATACTAAGCCATTTTTGTGACTTCCATCATGTGGTTTTCTCAAGCTGTCAGTCATGAGTATTTTTTGATCACTTGGTGCTAGAGGACTCACAAAAACCAAAAACAGCAAAACACACCCCAAAATATCTGTGTTCAGTTTTCAGCTTCTTTTGAGAATTATCCAATAGAAATTTATAACTGGGTTCCAGTATAATGTTTAGTACCAGAAAAATATTTATTTTTTTCTTTCCTGTTAATTGCAACAGGGTACAGTACCAGAACAGGTGCTACTCCTAGTGGCTTCAGCAATAAAGGATATTTATTTATTTATTTATTGAGATAGAGTTTCACTCTTGTTGCCCAACCTGGAGTGCAATGGCGCTATCTTGGCTCACCGCAACCTCCACCTCCTGGGTTTAAGTGATTCTCCTGCCTCAGCCTCCCAAGTAGCTGGGATTATGAGCATGCACCACCATGCCCAGCTAATTTTGTATTTTTAGTAGTGACAGGGTTTCACTGTGATTATTGGGCTGGTCCCAAACTGCAGACTCAGATGATCACCTGCCTCAGCCTCCCGAAGTGCTGGGATTACAGGCATGAGCCACCTCGCCTGGCCTAAGAAGGGGTTTATTATAGGGTACTAGGTAGCTTACAGAATCATGTGAGGGCTGAAGAAATACACTTGTGGTTGAGCTTTCTGTAGAAATTCCCAAAGGCTCACCATAGAGCTAAACCACCAAGAGCTACGTCTACAATCAGAAAGCAGGTAGACACAGAATCGCATCAATACAACCCTAATCCTGAAGCCACCGCTTTCAGAATGCTTTCCCTCCTACTGCTAATTCTAGAACCCTACTGCACCCGCTGCTGTCTGGACCAGAAAATGTGTGCCTTTTACCCTGACTCTCAGGAAACATAAATCTAGTGACCATATTCTGCATCCTCTGCTAATGATGCCACAGGAGACTGAGAGCATCCATCACAGACTTGCCAACAGAAATAGCTGTGGCAGTAGATGTGTGACCACTGCCATCATCCATATCTCACACTTGAGCATCTGACTGGCTAAATCCATATTGCATCTGGAATCCTTTCTCAAGGGATTCCTGAAAAAGCAGAGTATTCAGCTTCCCAATGATGGAGGAACAGAAAGGCATGCTGGAAGAGTGTTTTCCAAACTTTCTGACGTATTCTACTGTAGAATTCATTTCCCTCACCCATACACACAGTCACATACACGACTATCTGAAATAAAAGATTCATAAGACAGTGTGAGGCACCCTGATGGTTTCAGTTCTAGTCAATGCTGAGCAGTGCTAGGCTATCCTATGCTATTCCATTCCATTAAGAAAAGTTGGTCTGGGCCGGGCATGGTGGCTCACGCCTGTAATCCCAGCACTTTGGGAGGCTGAGGTAGGTGGATCACGAGGTCAGGAGTCCAAGACCAGCCTGGCCAAGATGGTGAAACCCCGTCTCAACTAACAATACAAAAATTAGCCAGACGCAGTGGCAGGCTCCTGTAATCCAAGCTACTTGGGAGGCTGAGGGAGGAGAATCGCTTGAACCTGGGAGGTGGAGGTTGCAGTGAGCTGTGATCGCACCACTGTACTCTAGCATGGGTGATAGAACAAGACTGTCTCAAAAAAAAAAAAAAAAAAAAGGAAAAGAAAAAGAAATGCTGGTCTTGACATACTAAGTTAATTTCGTGACGGACTAATGGATGATAACTGGCAGTTTGAAAAAACACTTCATAACAAGAGGGAGAAATTGATGTTGAGTGCCAATCCACAATACCTACGATACCATTCTGTGCTGTTCCTTCTCCTGTCTCTGAATCGACAGAAAGGATTCAAGGCTGCTCACAGAAGGGACTTAGTGATATGATAAACTGCACAGTGAACTGAGGATCAGAAGTGGCTTCTAGTCCTTGGAGCGGCAGTGTCTTTATTTGTAAATGAGAGTGTTGTGATAGTTCTGTGTTATAATGACCGGATTGACACCTACTTAATAAGAAAACTGAGGGAAAAGGTGGTCAGTCTGTACCTTGTACTTTTTACTAGAGGATGGATTAAGCTCACAAGGGAGTTTTGATGGCAAATGTACTATGTTGTGCCTTTAGAATCAACTGTTGTGCTCTTGAAAAATATTAGTTGGCTTTAGTCCAGTCCTGGTTTTGCATGTAGTTGTGAAACCTAATGATTCATTCTGAGAGCATGGGGTAGATACTGAATGTGAAAAGCAAGACTTGTTCACCTGCCCCGTGTTTGAAAAGCAATTGTTAATTACACTGTTAACATTTGTTAAGAATTTAATTTCTTCATGTAGAGATTTTAGGTAAAAGCTTATATTTACCAATGATTGGGGCTTTCAATGAGAACTTTTTTTCTAATGCAGTGCTGGTTAGAAGGTAATTGGTTTTGAAAAAGAAAAGCCCATCAAGAAGGCAGAACAAAGAAATGTTTAACAAACGTCTCATCTGTGCCAAGTGGCACACCAAGCATTTCCACACACAATCACTCATGTAATCCTTACAATAGTTCTTAATGAAGAAATTATGATTTTCATTTTTGCAGATGAGGAGGAAAGGCTTAAAGAGATTAAAAGGGATTCGCTCAAGGTCATTCAACTGGAAAGTGAAAGCATGGAATTCACATTCAATTCTGGATGACTTGTCTGGTTGAGGACACTTGGATCCCCTCTTGCTCCCACCCAGGCCCCCGCCACATGGGAAGTATCTAGCTTCCCCATGTGAAAAGCCCTTCTTCCTTTGCATAGAAAGTCCCTTATCTCACCCCGCCTAGCGTCCTGGCCTCAGCACAAACAACCCGGGCTGACTCATCTCCAGCTCCAGTTACCTTCTGCCCAGCAACCGACCTAACCAATCACCGACCGCCTTATCAGCCCCTCACTGACTTCCCGCCTGAAGGTCAAACTGACCAATCGCCACCTGCCACATCAACTCTTCCACTCCCCCAGTTCCCCTACACCTATAAAAATCGCGGAACAAAGGAAACTGGCGTGTGACTGCTGACTCTCCTCTTTTCTGCACAGGTCCAGTCCGCCCGGAGATTTTCCAATAAAGCCTGAACATTCTGTCCATTTGGCTCAATTGGCTTAATTCCTGGGGTCTTAGCACCGAGGGTCCGGGCAGGTCAGACAAGTGGTGCCGAAACCCGGGAGGCGTGGAGGGGACGGCCAGACAGGCCAGGCCGCAGCCTCCCTCTCGCCTCTCCCATCCGCCTGCCTCGCCTGATCTGATCAACTGACGCAGGACTCCGGACAAGGTAAGATTTTTACCTGCCTTATCCCTCTTCTCCAGTGGCTGCAGTGATTAACTTTCTGGTGCCCATCCTCCCAGACTCCTCGCCCTAGACTCGGCCGAGCCGAGGTAGTCCTCCGCCTGGCTCCTGGAGCCACCTTCCAAAGGTAGCAGACAGACAGGGACGCCTCTCTGACTGTTAACTTCACCACTCCAAAAATCCGTAGGGTCTGCAACGAGAGGGGACGCCCTCTCCTTGCTTCCTCCCTATCCGGCACCGGCGGGATCGTCACCCGGCCATGGGGAACACGGAGTCTAAAGTGGACCCAAACACCCCTTTAGGGTGTTTACTTCTAAATTTCTCTAGATTGGGATATAAACAAACTTTGCGCAAGAAAAAACTCATTTTCTTGTCCCAGGTTGCTTGGCCCCAATATAAACTTAATAACCAGTCTCATTGGCCTCCGACTGGCACTTTCGATTTCAATATACTCTGGGATCTGGACAATTTCTGTCGCCAAACCGGCAAAGATAACGAGGTCCCCTATGTTCAGGCTTTTTGGGATCTCCGTTCCCGCCCCGATCTTTGCTCTTCCTATTCTACCCACCAAATCCTTCTCGCCCGCACCCCTCATAAACCTTCCTCTACTGCCTCACGCCCTCCTTATTCTTCATCAGAGGATTTGCCTGGACATCTGTCCCCTCCCGCCAACTCTAGCAGTCAGTTGCCGCCAGCTGCTCGCTCCTCCCCCACTCCCTCCGCGCCGCCTGCTTCAGAGGCTTCGCCTCCAGGCGGCCCCTCCCCCACCCCCTCCGCGCTGCCTGCTTCGGGAGTCTCACCTTCTCTCGCCTCCCCAGTAGCGGCCCATACCCGCTCTCATCAATCCACCATCCTAGCCCCACTCCGAGAAGTAGCAGGCAGAGGGCGTAGTTCGGGTTCATGTCCCTTTCTCACTCCAAGATCTATCACAAATCGAGCGGCGACTCGGTTCGTTCTCAGCGGACCCCTCTACATACATTAAGGAATTTCAATATTTCACTCAGGCATACAGCCTCACTTGGCATGATATCCGCGTCATCTGT
>CAUYLG010003374.1:0-22854 GCA_963573385.1 Cacajao melanocephalus | reverse complement strand
TATTCTGGGACTCTCTGTTCTGCTCCACTGATGCATTTGTCTAACATTTTTCCAGTACCACACTGTTTTGATATCTGCTATAGCCGATGCTTTTGGTGTTTTAGTCATGAAGTCCTTGACTATGCCTATGTCCTGAATGGTTTTGCTGAAGTTTTCTTCTAGAGCTTTTATGATGTTAGGTCTTATGTTTAAGTCTTTAATCCAACTGTAGTTAATTTTAGTGTAAGGTGTCAGGAAGGGGTCCAGTTTCTGCTTTCTGTACATGGCTAGCCAGTTTTCCCAACACCATTTATTAAACAGGAAATCCTTTCCCCATTGCTTGTTTTTGTGAAGTTTGTCAAAGATCAGATGGCTGTAGATGTGTGGCATTGCCCCCAAGGCCTCTGTTCTGTTCCATTGGTCTATATCTCTGTTTTGGTACCTGTACCATGCTGTTTTGATTACTGTAGCCTTGCAGTATAGTTTGAAGTCAGGGAGCATGATGCCTCTGGCTTTGTTCTTTTTGCTTAGGATTGTCTTGGCTAGGCAGGCTCTCTTTTGGTTCCATATAAAGTTTAAGGTGTTTTTTTCCAGTTCTGTGAAGAGGGTCCTAGGTAGCTTGATGGGGATAGCATTGAATCTATAAATTACTTTGGGCAGTATGGCCATTTTCACAATATTGATTCTTCCTAACCATGAGCATGGAATGTTTTTCCATCTGTTTGTGTGTCCTCTCTTATTTCCTTGAGCAGTGGTTTCTAGTTCTCCTTAAAGATGTCCTTTACATCCTTTGTTAGTTGTATTCCTAGGTATTTAATTCTCTTTGTAGCAATTATGAATGGGAGTTTGCTCTTAATTTGGCTCTCTGTTAGTCTGTCATTGGTGTATAGAAATGCTTGTGATTTCTGCACATTGATTTTGTATCCTGAGACTTTGCTGAAGTTGCTTATCAGTTTAAGGAGATTTGGGGCTGAGACAATAGGTTCTTCTAAAAATACAATCATGTTGTCTGCAAATAGAGACAATTTGACTTCCTCTTTTCCTTATTGAATACCTTTTTTTTTTCTTGCCTAATTGTTCTGGCTAGAATTTCCAATACTGTATTGAATAGGAGTGGTGAGAGAGGGCATTCTTGTCCAGTGCCAGATTTCAAAGGGAATGCTTCCAAATTTTGTCCATTCAGTATGATATTGGCTGTGAGTTTGTTGTGAATAGTTTTTATTATTTTGAGATATGTTCATTTGATACCTAGTTTATTGAGAGTTTTTAGCATAAAGGGCTGTTGAATTTTGTCAAAGGCCTTCTCTTCATCTATTGAGACAATCGTGTGGTTTTTTCTTTGGTTCTGTTTATGTGGTGGATTACATTTATAGACTTGCATATGTTGAACCAGCCTTATATCCCCAGGATGAAGCCTACTTGATCGTGATGAATAAGCTTTTTGATGTGCTGTTGCAATTGGTTTGCCAGTATCTTATTGACAATTTTTGCATCTATGTTCATCATGGGTATTGGCCTGAGGTTTCTTTTATGTTGAGTCTCTGCCAGGTTTTGGTATCAAGATGATGCTAGTTTCATAAAATGATTTGGGGTTGATTCCCTCTTTTTGTACTGTTTGGAATAGTTTCAGAAGGAATGGTACCAGTTCCTCTTTGTACATTGTAGAATTTGGCTGTGAACCCATCTGGACCTGGACTTTTCTTGGTTGGTAGGCTATTAATTCCTGCCTCAATATCAGCCCTTGTTATCGGTCTGTTCAAGGTTTCAACTTCTTCCTGGTTTAGGTTTAGGAGGGTGCAAGTGTCCAGGAATTTATTCATTTCTTCCTGGTTTACTGGTTTATGTGCATAGAGTTGTTTGTAGTAATCTCTGATGGTAGTTTGTATTTCTGTGGAATTGGTGGTGATATCCCCTTTATCATTTTTTATTGCATCTATTTGGTTCTTCTCCCTTTTCTTTTTTTATTAATTGGGTTAGCAGTCTGTCTATTTTGTGGATCTTTTCAAAAAACCAGCTCCTGGATTTATTGATTTTTTGAAGGGATTTTTGTGTCTCTATCTCCTTCAATTCTGCTCTAATCTTAGTTATTTCTTGTCTTCTGCTAACTTTTGAGTTTTTTTGACCTTGCTCCTCTAGCTCTTTCGATTTTGATGATAGGGTGTGGGCATTTTTTGCTATATATTTCCCTCTAGACACTGCTTTAAATGTGTCTCAGAGATTCTGGTACCTTGTGTCTTCGTTCTCACTGGTTTTGAAGAACATCTTTATTTCTGCCTTCATTTCATTGTTTATCCAGTCGACATTCAGGAGCCAGTTGCTCAGTTTCCATGAAGTTGTGCAGTTCTAAGTTAATTTCTTAATCCTGAGTTCTAATTAGATTGCACTCTCATCTGAGAGACTGTTTGTTATGATTTCCATTCTTTTGCATTTGCTGAGGAGTGATTTACTTCCAATTATGTGGTCAATTTTAGAGTAGGTATGATGTAGTACTGAGGAGAATGTATATTCTGTGGATTTGGGGTGGAGAGTTCTGTAGATGTCTATTAGGTTTGCTTGGTCCTGATCTGAGTTCAAGTCCTGGATATCCTTGTTAATTTTCTGTCTCATTGATCTGTCTAATATTGACAGTGGAGTGTTAAAGTCTCCCACTTTTATTGTGTGGGAGTCTAAGTCTCTTTGTAGGTCATTAAGAACTTGCTTTATGTATCTGGGTGCTCCTGTACTGGATGAGTGTATATTTTGGATCATTAGCTCTTCCTGTTGCATTGATCCTTTTACCATTATGTAATACCCTTCTTTGGCTCTTTTAATCTTTGTTTGTTTAAAGTGCATTTTATCAGAGACTAGGATTGCAACTCCTGCATTTTTTTTCTCTCCATTTGCTTGATAAATCTTCCTCCATCCCTTTATTTGTAGCCTATGTGCATCCTTGCATGTGAGATGGGGTTCCTCAAAACCGCACACCAATGGGTCTTGACTTTTTATCCAATTTACCAGTTGTGTCTTTTGATTGGGGCATTTAGCCCATTTACATATAGGGTTAAAATTGTTAAGTGTGAATTTGGTCCTGCCATTTTGATGCTAGCTGGATGTTAGGAGCTCTTGTAAGGCAGGCCTGCTGGTGATGAGATCTCTCAGCAATTGCTTGTCTGTAAAGGGTTTTGTTTCTCCTTCACTTGTGAAGCTTAGTTTGGCTGGATATGAAATACTAGGTTGAAAGTTTTCTCTTTAAGGATGTTGAATAATGGCCCCCCTCTCTTCTGGCTTGTAGGGTTTCTGCCTAGAGATCCACTCTGAGTCTGATGGGCTTCCCTTTGTGGGTAATCCGACCTTTCTCTCTGGCTGCCCTTAGCATTTTTTCCTTCATTTCGACCCTGGTGAATCTGATGATTATGTGCCTTGGGGTTGCTCTTCTTGAGGAATGTCTTTGTGGTGTTCTCTGTATTTTCTGGACTTGAATGGTGGCCTGCCTTGGTAGATTGGGAAGTTCTCCTGTATAGTATCCTCAAGAGTGTTTTCCAGCTTGGATTTGTTCTCTTTGTCACATTCAGGTACACCTATCAAACATAGATTAGGTCTTTTCACATAATTCCATATATCTTGTAGGCTTCATTCATTTCTTTTTACTCTTTTTTCTCTAATCTTGCCTTCTTGTTTTATTTCATTAAGTTGATCTTCAATCTCTGATATCCTTTCTTCTACTTGGACTATTCAGCTATTGAAACTTGTGTATGTTTTGCGAAGTTCTTGTGTTGTGTTTTCCAGCTCCATCAATTCATTTATATTCTTCTCTAAGTTGTTTATTCTCCTTAGCATTTTGTCAAACCTTTTTTCAAGGTTCTTCGTTTCTTTGCGTTGGGTTAGCACATGTTCTTTTAGATCAGAGAAGTTTGTTATCACCCACCTTCTGAAGCCTGTTTCTGTGAATTCATCAGATTCGTTCTCCATCCAGCTTTGTTCCTTGCTGGTGAGGAGTTGTGATCCCTTGGAGGAGGAGAGGTGTTCTGGTTTTGGGTGTTTTCATCCTTTTTGCACTGGTTTCTTCCCATCTTTGTGGATTTATCTACCTGTGGTCTTTGTAGTTGGTGACTTTTGGATGGGGTCTCTGAGTGGATGTCCTTTTTGTTGTTGATGAAGTAATTTCTTTCTGTTTATTAGTTTTCCTTCTAACAGTCAGGCCCCCCTGCTGTAGGACTGCTGGAGGTCCACTACAGGCCCTGCTTGCCTGGGGATCACCTGTGGGGGCTGCAGAACAGTAAGGGATGCTGCCAGTTTCTTCTTCTGTTATCTTCATCCCAGAAGGGTACCTGCCAGATGTCAGCTTGAGCTCTCCTTTATGAGGTGTCTCTTTGGACATACGGGGTCAGGGAGCTGCTTGAGGAGACAGTCTGTTTCTTATACGAGCTCAAGTGCTATGCTGGGAGCTTCATTGTTCTGTGCAGAGCTGCTGGACAGGTACACTTAAATCTGCTGCAGTGGAAGTCTTAATGATAATTCCCAGGTGCTCTGTCCTAGGAAGGTGGGGCTTTATTTATAAGTTCCTGATGTGCTGCTGCCTTTTTTCAGAGATGCCCTGCCCAGCAAGGAGGTAGTCTAGTCATAGTCTGCCAGCAGAGGCGTTGCTGAGCTGCCGCGGGATCTGCCCAGCTGCTGTGTGAACTTCCTTGAGGTGTTGTCTCCAGAGGTATAGTTAGAACTGCCATGGTATTCACAGACTGCCTCAGTAGTGGCGGATGCCCTTCCCCCCACCAAGTGGGACCATTCCAGGTCCAGCTACTCTTGCTGTGAAACTCTCAATCCAGAGCATTTCAGATTCATTGTTTTGTTGGGGTGGGACCCGCCGAGCCAGATCACCTGATTCCCTGTCTCAGCCCCCTCCCTTTCAGTTGAATGGGTGGCTCTGTCTCCCAAGTGTCCCAGGTGCCAGTTGAAACGGCCACCCAGATATGTGTTTCTGTGGGGAAATCCACAGTACTGCCATGCTGGAAACTTGTGGTGCTTTTTGGCCCAGGAATCTCCTAGTCTGTGGGCAGTGAAAACTCATTTGGAAAGGCAATGATCATTCACCCTCTGCATTGCTCTTGCTGGGAACTGCACTCCTGAGCTATTCCTATTTGGCCATCTTGGATCCTCACCTGCAGCAGGTCTTAAAGTCAAGTAATGTCAGTCCCACAACTTTGTTCTTCTCTTTCAGTATTTTGTTGTGTACACTCAGTCTTTTTGCCTCTCCTTATATACTTCACATTAGTTTTAAATGCACACAAAGTAACTTGCTGAGATTCTGTTTGGAATT
The DNA here is from genome assembly GCA_963573385.1 of Cacajao melanocephalus. NCBI lineage: Eukaryota > Metazoa > Chordata > Mammalia > Primates > Pitheciidae > Cacajao > Cacajao melanocephalus. The sequence goes on along the minus strand of CAUYLG010003374.1, from coordinate 17,582 downwards.
CCATTGATTCGATAGCTCAAGTTGGGAAGAACTGGCATTTTGACAATATTGATGTATGAATGTGGAAAATCTCTCCATCTATTTATTCTTTGACTTCTTTCATTAGAGTTTTATGGTTTTCTTCATACAAATCTTAGAATATTTTGTTAGATTTATACTTAAGTATTTCATTTTAAGGGTACCCACTAAACAGTATTTTGTTTTTAACATCAAATTCCTATGGTTTATTGCTTGTATATAGAAAAATAATTGATTTTTGTATATTAATCTTGTATCCTAAATTCTTAATATAGTGGCTTATTAATTTCAAGAATTTATTTTGTTTTGTTTTGTCGATTCTTTTGGATTTTCTACACAGAAAATTATGTAATCTGCAAATAAAGATGGTTTTATTTTTTCCCTCCCAATCAGTATACCTTTTATTTTATTTTATTTTCTAATAATATTAGCTAAGATCTCCAGTATGATTTTGTAAAGGACTGGTGAGAGGAGACATCTCTGCTTTGTTTCTGATCTTGGCAGGAAAACTTCTAGATTCTTACCATTACATAAGTACTTAATATTCAGCACCATTAAACAGCTGTAGGCTTCTATAGCTGTTCTTTACCTATATGAGGAAGTTCCTTTCTATTCCAAGTTTGCTGAGCATTTTTATTATAAATAGGTGGTGAATTTCATCAAATGTCTTTTCTGTATCTATTAACATGATCATATGATTAATATGCTTTAGTCTGTTGAAGGCTTGTATTTACTAACTTTTGAATGTTAATCCTGGAATAAAATCCACTTGGTTGTGGTCAATAGTTCTTTTTTATAGTTATACTTGTTCAATAATAGTCCATTTTTGGATTCAATTTGCTAGTATTTTGTTGAGAATTTTTGCATCTGTGTTCAGAAGAGATTTTTGTCTGGATGGTAATACTGGCCTAATAGAGTTAGTTAGTAAATATTCCCTCTGCATCATTTCTAAAAAAGAGTGTAGAAAATTGGTATAATTTAGTCCTTAAATATTGGTAAAATTCACCAATAAATTCATCTAGGCCTAGTGTTTTCAGTTTTGGAAAGTTATCAATTATTGATTCTTTGGTAGATATAGGCCTATTCACAATGTATATTTTTTATTGTGTGACTCTAACAGATCATGTCTTTCAAAAAATTGGTTAATTTAATCTAAGTTATCAAATTTGTCATCAGGGGTAGAGTTGTTTATCATATTCCTTTATTATTCTTTGATGTCTATGGGATTTATAGTGTTACCCCTTGCATTTATTGTAGTAATTTGTGTCTTTTAATCTTAGTTATCATAGATAGAGACATCAGTTTTATTGATCTTTTCAAAAACCAGCTTTTGGCTACGTTGATTTTCTCTATTGACTTCCTGTTTTCAGTTTATTTGCCTACTGCTCTAATTTTTATTATTTTTTTCTTCTTCCTGTTTCTAGCTTCCTATAGTGGAAGCTTAAGTTATTCATTTTAGATGTTTCTTCTTTCTTAATATATGCATTCAATGTTATAAATTTCCCTCTAAGCACTCCTTTAGCTACATCCCACAAATTTTTATAAGTTATATTTTCATTTAAAGTATTTTGTTTCTCTTGAGATTTCTTCTTTGATGCATGTGTTGTTTAGAAGTATGTTTTTCAATCTCCAAGTATTTGGGGACTTTCCAGATATTTTTCTGTTATTGATTTCTGGTTTAATTCCATTGTCATCTGAGACAACACATTAGATGTTTTCTATTCTTTTAAACTTGCCAAGGTGTGTTTATGTTCCAGAATGTGGTCTGCCTTGGCAAATGTCCCATGGAAGCTTGAGAAGAATGTGTTTCTGTTGTTAGATGAAGTAGTCATTAGACTTCAAAGTCAACTGTCTTTATTGATTTGGACAACTAATGTTTTAAAAGATTATTGATATGGTTGGATTAATGTCTACCATGTTTATTACTATTTTCTATTAATTGCCCATGATTCTTGTTGCCATTGTCTGCCTTTTATGGTTTTAACTGAGTATTTTTATGTGATTCCACTTACTTTCCTTTCTTAGCATGTCAATTATACTTCTTTTAACTTTTTTAAAGTGTTTGTTCTGTGAGCAGAAAGAAAAACACTGTTTTTCTTCTGCTCTCACACCACAACAATTAACCAAGAAGACTTTTGTGAACAAATGTGAGTCTGGGGTTCATGAGGGTGGGAGCATTCTCCACACATGAAGCAAGCCATCAGTTCTGGAGTAAATACTAGCTAGTTGTCCTCTAATTCAATTTAATTCTGACATTATCTACCCATACCCAGAGATAATGACGGAGTCCACAGGTTGAGGGCTCAGTCCCCAGTGTCACCCCTGCCATTTCCTATGTCAATCACAAACCCCAGGCTGTTTTGCCTGTGCTTCAGATTAATTGTCTATAATCAGGTTTCCCCAACTCCCTTCTCCGGTTTAATTAGTTTGCTAGAATGGCTCATAGAACTCAGGGAAACTCTTACCTATGTTTGTCAGTTTATTACAAAGGATATATTAAAGGATACAAATAAACAATCAGATAAAGAGATCCATAGGGTGAGGTCTGGAAGGGTCAAGAGCACAGAAGCTTCTGTCCCTGTGGAGTCAGCATGCACCACCCTCCCGGTACATGGTTGTATGACGCCTCATGTGTTTGGCTATCAATAAAGTCCCTGAAGCCTAGCCTTCTGGGTTTTTATGGAGGCTTCATTACATAGGCATGATTGATTATATCATTGGTCTTTGGTGATCAATTTGATCTTCAGTTTCTCTTCCCTCCCTGAGGGTTCAGGAGATAGAGCTGAAAGTTCCAACCCTCTGTCACATGGCTGGTTCACCTGACAGCCAGCCCCTCCAACCTGTGGTTTCTAGGGGCTTTCCTAATACTGCCTCATGAACATAAGCTCAGATGTGTTTGAAAGGACTTGTACACACAAAAAAAGACACTTTTGTCTTTATTGTTCAGGAGCTACTTCAGAAAACAATGACAAAAGGCCAGATACTTTAACAAAATATATTCTTATTGCTCTAGTCACTTAGGAAATATGGCTTACAGGAGCTGACAGCCAGCAATTGTGGATAAAAATCAAAATATAACCACAATAATATCACATCCTTGAGTTTGCAATATGCACTTACATTTAGTTCAAGTTCACTTTCAAATAACACTGTACTGCTTCTCAGGTAGTGTGAGGACCTTATAATAACAAAACTTCCTAATTCTTTCCTCCTGCCCCTTGACTCATTGCTGTTATTCGTTTCATTTATACATCAAATATTATAATCATTGAATACACTGTTATTGCTATTATTCTGACCAAACTCTTACATTAAATCAATTAAGAATAAAAACGTTAAACTTTTTATTTTACCCTTCTTATTCCTTCTCCATTGCTTTTCATTTTTTTATGCAGATCCAAATTTCTGACCTATATAATTTTCCTTTTTCTAAAGAACTTCTTTTAACATTTCTTGCACAGCAGGTCTACAAGTAATAAATTTCCCCAATTTTTGCTTTTCTGAGAAAGTCTTTAGATCTCCTTCACTTTTGAAGGATAATTTCGCCATAACATAATTCTAGGTTGGTAGAGCATTTTTCTCTCTCAACATTTAAAATATTTAATTCCACTCCTTTCTTGCTTGCATGATTCTTATATTTGCTCCTGTATACATAAGTGGTTCCCTCCTCACTCCCCAATCTGGCATCTTTCAACATTTCTTTATCTCTGATTTTCTGCTATTTGAAAATGATATACCTAGGTGTCATTTTTGGGGCATTTACTCTCTATGAGCTTCCTAAATATGGCCTCAATTTGGGATTATTCTCAGTTGTTATTGATTCAAATACCGCTTTGTTCTTTCTTCCCTTCTTCTTCTGGTGTTCCCATTACACGTATGTTACACCTTTTTTAGTTGTTCTAGGTAGGAAATTTGTCAGAATGGTGGAAGAAATGATAGAAAATGCAAGCCTTCTTGGAAGACTGGAAGGTTTTACAAAAACCTCAGAAGAGAGTTATGGCTGAAGGCAGCCTAATGCTCTGACCTTGAGCTAATAGCAAAAAGCAAATCACAAGGGAATGTAGAGGAGTTTCTCTATATCGCTTGTTTACTCATGTGGGGCTAAGACCGACCTTGGTCATCTGCTTGTGCATGACTGCTCTCTATTCAAGGGGTCGGCAATGTTAATTATCCTTTAATGGTGTCTACTTGAGACGTTTGTCATTTAATCTGTACTAAATAAATGCAAAGATCACTGTCTTATCATGGCCACTGCTGACTCTAGAAGAGGTCCCCTGGCTGCGCTGACTGGCAAGCCTGTGTCAGTGCACGTTTTCATCCATTGGTCGGTCAGTCTGCCAGTCAGACTTGACAGTTCCACAGCTTTTAGATGTTCTCTTTCTTTCTTTCTTTTTAGTTTTTTTTTTCCCCCTCTCATTTTAGTTGTGAAAGTTTTGATTGGCACATCCACACTTCAGATGTATAGTCTACTAACAAGCCCATCAAAAAACATTTTTAATTTCTGTTACATTTTAAATTTTAACTCATAACTTTGCAAATATCAACATAAGCACTCTTAGATTTCAGGGAAAGACACTATGAAATAGCAAAACCAAACAAAATCTCCCCCTTGACATCCTATTACATTTAAGGCAGCTAGTTGTATACAGGTAAACTCTTCTACTTCAGGTAAGAAATCATTCAATACTAAATATCCCAGTCAAAAGAAACACAGACTTGCTTCACTCACTGACAGGCTGGCATTGAGGACACCATCTCTGGTGGTTGGCGGAGTCTGCATAGTTTCTGGCATGCTCTAGTGGGATGATTGTTCATTTTTTCACTGGTGTTGAAATGGGGTGGTATACCAGTGGAAGAGGATACTTTGGCTGATGCAATGTCTTGCCCTTGAGAGGCATGAGGGAAAGGCTGAGTGTAAGGACTAAAGGATTGCATTGATGTGGAGAGTACCACCAATTCTTTGAAGAGAAATAATAATAGAGGACAGAAATTAGTAAATACTTTACAGTAACATGTGAAGCCAGAGGGGCCCCTTGGTAGTATTTAACAAAACCCTGCAGCTGAAGGACAGAGTAAAGAACCAAGCCCAGGGCTTCATCATAAAAATAGCAGAGGTTCAGAGAAGGTTGAATTATCAGCCTGGCAAGTTCCCTACACTAAGGTCAGAACTCCAATAATGAAGAAAAAAACAGTGAAAGTTAGGATAGGAATATCATGTGGATGCAATTCAGAATTTTGAATTCCTAGATTCTCTTGGGCTCACTGGCCCTGCAAAAGTGGCCCACTCCACTGGTCAGAAGATGACTATCCCAGTAGTTTGAGGATCATGCAGAGGCCTCAATTGAGGCAGGTTCCTTATGAGACAATCTTGCCTCTATCAGATCCAACTCACGGTAGGTTCACTGGGTCCACAGACATATTCAGTGACCATTTACCCAGCTCTAAACATATCATTGTAGTGGGCTCATCGTGACAGGATCAAAACATTTTGTTTCCTATCTGCAGTGCCTTAGTTGACACCACTGAGAACGTTTAGAGTATGAAGATGCTTCTAATGATTCCATGCTAAAACACAGAACTTTACTTATTTCCACATGTAACGCAGGCTGCTTACCAAAATTGTCTTGCTATTTTAATGCTACAAATGGAAGGTAAATCTCATATCTAAGCCACCTATCCCTCAGAAAAGAACAAACAGTAATAAGTTTTGTAAGAAATCATGACAGATTCGAACATAGGAGAAATGTCTCTGGCATTACTCCATTTAGTAGCTAGTGAATAAAATTTATTGAAAGGAGTTTTGGAACACTTTGAAATGAATTCCACAAAATAAAAGTAGAAAAATGCTTCTTTTAAAATATGACTCTGAATTGCTAAAGAATCTGTTTTGTATCTCTGCAATAAATTAAACAATCATTTGGTTCATTCAGATCCAGAAGCTAACTGTAAGCGTATTGATATCAGCATTGAAACAGGTCCTAGTTATCTGAGATTGTGTCCAATATCATAAACTGTTTAAACCATTTAAAAGAGCTTTATGTAGTAAACAAAAAACTTAAAACATTTAATTAAAATATTTTAAATTGCCTAAAGAAGTATAAACATATTAATTAACCAAAACTACTTCTGTTCAATCTGAATAGAGTGTATGACAGGCATATATTATTTCTAAATATTAAATTGTGCTTATATTAAATGTTGGGAAATTTGGGGAAGGTCAGGATTAAAAAGTATCCTCCTAGTTACAAGACAGAAAATTGAAGCAATTTACCCTTGTCTCTGAGAGATTTTATCAATTTGAGAATAATTTTGTTTCTAATAAAGTTGTTCTACTTTTAGAGGGCTGCTCCTATTACCATCTCAACAAAATTCCTTTTGTTTCAGAGTCATTCCAGGAATGTGTATAAATTTTCCTTGGATGACCTCTAAACAATACCAAGAAAAATTTATTGATTTGATAAATGTTAAAAAATAATTTCCTAAATTAGAAAATTCTAAGTATTATAAAATTAAAACCACCTATCAGTCACAATGAATCTAGAATATCTTTTGTTTTTACAGGTTTTTTCTAATATTAATAAAAAACTATAACTTTAAAATGTCTTTAATCTTAAGAGGAGTTTCATTTTTCTTTACTAAAATGCTGTCATTTATATTCAGTAAAATATTGACTATTTTCCTTTCCTTACATGATAAGTTCATAAATAGGTAAAATTACAGCAGGCTATTAGAAGGGTGGGGGATTATGTAAGCTCTTTAGCTCTTTGTCTAAACTTAAATTATTGCACATAAATTTCCTTAAAAATGTCTTTCTCTTCTTCTACTTCTTTCAACCAAAGGCCAGATTTATTCTACCACCTGAAACAACTACAAAAATGAACAAATAAATAAAAAATGACTTTTGTATATTAGATACAAAGCAGAGTGGGACAGAGACCCCTAAGTGATGTGAAATGAATGAGGTGAGCCCTCTCCTTACCCCCGCTGACTTCCTAGAGGCAGTTTTCAGTCAGCAACACCTCAAAAGGAGCCCAGAAATCTGCTGGATTTGAGAAGAAGGAGCCAGGAATATAGAGGCGCCAAGATGGTCAGAGTTCACATGACGAAGATGGGAGAGAAGAGAGCTACAAAGAGACAGCACTCTGGTGGTCTCCAGCTGAGCACTTATCAATCATTGCATGTGTATGAAGAAACCACTAACAGCCAGGGAAAGCAGCATCCCAAAGAGCAGAAGAAAGTCCCTGAAACTCACACAGGCCTAGGTATGGCTCATGCTCCCACCAGCCAGGGTATACAACTTCATAATTCATGGAGTATCAGGTAGAACACTAGAAGGATACCTTGACTCACAAAACTTCAAAGGAAGCCTTGAAAATATCTAATTGTTTATAAAACAAACCTCAAGAATATTTATAGAAATATAAAACTATCCAATGCCCAACAATATAAATTTCAGAATTTCTGGGATCTCAGTCAAATATTTCCAGGCATGCAAAGAAACAGAAAATGTAATCCATAATGAATAGAGCAATCAATTAATAGGAACAGACCAAGAAAGGATAGAATTAAGAGACTAGGACATTAAAAATTATTACATTGGACAGGCAGTAGAATGATGATTGTCAGGGACTGGAGGGATGTGAAATGGAAGTTATTGTTTAATGAGTATAGAGTTTCAGTTTTATAAGATGAAAAGATTTATGGAGTTGGATGACGGTAATGGTTGTACAACATTATGAATGTATTTAATATTATTGAACTGTACACTTAAAAATGGCTAAGACAGTAAATTTTATGTGATGGGTATTTCAACACAATGAAAGTTTGGAAAAAAAATTTTATATCTATATTCCATATGTTAAGAAGGTAGAAAAAATATCGAGCATGTTAAGTGGAAACATAGAAGATATACAATATTCCTCATTGAAATTCTGGTAAGAAACACAATGCCTGAGATGAAAAATATACTGAATGGGATAAATATCATAATAGACACTGCGGAAGAAAAGATTAGTAAATGTAAATGCATTTAAAACAATAAATAGCAATAAAACCTGCCCAAAATGTTGAAATACAGAAAGAAAAAAACATTGAAAAGGAAACGGATAGAGCATCATTGAGCTATGGGATAACTTCAGATGTCCTAAATACATGTAATTTGAATCCTTGTGGAAGCGCACACAGAAAAAAATTTGGAAAAATAATGGCTTAAAATTTTCCAGATTGTATCAAACCTATATGCCCACAGATCCAAGAAGCTCAATGAAACCCAAGTATGACATCCACACACATTATAATCAAATTGCTAAAACCAATGATTTTAAAAATTCAGGTTTTAAAAATTATTTTTATGTTACAACCACATTGCATTGGAGTTTTCCTTACCTATACCTTTTGTATACATGAAATAAACTCTGTAAACATCCCTTCATATACCAAGCATTACTTTATAAATTTGAGATACAGAGAGACTACAATATAAACATGATTTAGATTATGGCCAATTTATCACCAATTGATTAATTTTTCTATTTTCCTAAAAGAAACCTATTATGGAAACCCTATTAAGTTTAAAAAACTCTCTTCTTTAACGTTAAAGAGCCCTTAGCACCAGCACTACATAAATCTGCATATGAATCCCATTAATTGTTTAGTGGTGATATTTTTTGTGGGTTGGAGTTTTGGGATTGCTTATTGGTTATTTTATTTTTTAAAAAAGAAAAAAAAACAGAAGAGTGACATAGATTCTTATTTAACAAGAGTGGAGTCAAAATAAACAAAAATTAAAGGGAATTAGTGAATTTAGAGAAGAACCGTCAAGTAGTAAAAAGATAAAAATTCACAAAATGACTTATAGACTGAAGTCTGCATAGACACCAGAGCATGATTTCAGATGATACCGGTTTACTCATTAGTCTGGGCAAATATTTTCAGTATTACATGGTTAAATGGAAAAAGGAACAGAATGCATCTACTATGAAAACCGTATTAATAATAGCTATTGTTTTCATACATCCTATATGGCAAGTCCTTTTTGCACATTATATTTCATCCTAATACAACCATGTCATATGTGAGTTATTAGTTATTAGTCCTATTACTACAAAAGTGATGACTGAGATTTTAAGAAATTACCACTTATGCCAAAATGTAAAGCCATGTAGCATATGAAGTAACACCAAATATAAGGCACACAGCAGAGAAAGCCATAACTATCTTTCCATCTGGTCTCATTCTTGAATGTCTCAAGTCCTCAAAGAGTCTCTCTGACATCCCTGTATTTTTTGCTTCCTCCCCACCACCCACAGGAATTTTCTATTGTTCTCCATAATTCAGAATTTTTTCTGCATATATTTACTTGCTCATTATCTCACTAGGTTTAAGTTCTGTGAAGAGAGAAACAATGCTTTCCTCATTTATCACTCACTGCTGTATACCCAGTACAAATAACAGCAAAAACAATAACTTTATGGCATTACATTTAGGATTCAATAAGCACTTCTGTATTGACATCATCCAGAAGGAGGATAAAGTATGGAGTAGAAGACTCCATTTTTGTAACTTTAATGAAAACAAGAATAAAATAAGAAAATCAAAATATATTTACTGTGATAAAAGAGCAGCAAGATATTTTTAATTAAAACAAATTTGAATTACCATTCAAGATTACTATACAGCAAGCTTTCCATTAAAAATAGCCTACTTTAGTAGTGTCAATGAAAAGAGTCAAACTCTGTAAAATATTTTAAGAGATTTATTCTGAGTCAAATATGAGTGACCATCGCCCATGACACAGCCCTCAGCAAGTCCTGAGAATATGTGCCCACGGTGGTCAGGGTACAGCTTGGTTTTACATACTTTTAGGAAGGCATAAGACATCAATGAAATCCACTTAAGAAATACATTAGTTTGGTTTAGAAAGGCAAGACAACTCAAAGCAGGGGCTTCCAGGCTATAGGTAAATTTAAACATTTTCTAATCAGAAAGTTTAAGTTTATCTGAAGGCCTGGGATCAATGGAAAGGAATGTTTGGGTTAAGATAAAGGATTGAGAACAAAGACACAGCATACCAGAATCTCTGGGACACATTTAAAGAAGTGTCTAGAGGGAAATTTATGGCACTAAATGCCCACATGAGAAGAGAGGAAAGATCTAAAATTGACCCCCTAATGTCATGACTAGAGGAGCAGGATCAAACAAATTCAAAAGCTAGCAGAAGACAAGAAATAACTAAGATCAGAGCAGAACTCAAGGAGATAGAGACAGAAAAATCCTTCAAAAAATCAATAAATCTAGGAGCTGGTTTTTTGAAAAGATCAACAAAATAGATAGACTGCTAGGCAGACTAATAAAAAAGGAAAGAGAGAAGAATCGAATAGATGCAATAAAAATGATAAAGGGGATATCACCACTGAGTCCACAGAAAGACAAGCTACCATCAGAGATTACTACAAACACCTCTATGCATATAAATCAGTAAATCTAGAAGAAATGGATAAAGTCCTGGACACTTACATCCTCCCAAGAAATCAAACACCACATGTTCTCATTCATAAGTGGATGTTGAACAATGACAATACATGGACACAGGGAAGGGAACATCACACACTGGGGCCTGTCAAGGAGTGGCAGGTGGCTAGGAGAGCAATAGCAGGGGTAGGGGATTGGGGAGGGATAACATTAGGAGAAATATCTAATGTAGATGATAGGGGAATGGATGCAGCAAACCACCATGGCACGTGTACATCTATGAACTTAAAGTATAATTTTAAAAAAAGAAAAAAATTTTGAAAAACAACAACAAACAAACATCCAATTTTTAAAAAAAGGAAACAACAGAAGCTGGAGAGGATGTGGAGAAATAGCAACAATTTTACACTGTTGGTGGGAGTATGAATTAGTTCAACCATTGTGGAAGACAGTGTGGCAATTCCTCAAAGATCTAGAACCAGAAATACCATTTGACGCAGCAACCTCATGACTAGGTAGATACTGAAAAACTTAGAAATCATTCTACTATAAAGATACATGCACATGTATGTTTATTGCAGCACTGTTCACAATGCCAAAGACTGGAAACCAACCCAAATGCCCATCAATGATAGACTAGATAAAGAAAATGTACACCATGGAATACTATGCAGCCATAAAAAAGAATTAGTTCATGTCCTTTGCAGGGACATGGATGAAGCTGGAAACCATCATTCTCAGCAAACTAACACAGGAACAGAAAACCAAACACCATATGTTCTCACTCATAAGTGGGAGTTGAACAAAAAGATCACGTGGATACAGGGAGGGGCACATCACACACTGGGCCTGTCAGGAGGTGTGGGGCTAGGAGAGGGATAGCATTAGAAGAAATACCTAACGTAGATGAGGGGTTGATGGGTAGAGCAAACCACCATGGCATATGTATGCCTATGTAACAAACCTGCACATTCTGTATATGTATCCCAGAACTTAAAGTACAAAAAAAAAAAAAAAAAATCAGCTGTATGCCACTTACAAGAGACTTGCATGAGCTTTCAGAACACAAATAGGCTGAAAGTGAAGGGATGATCCAGGTGAGTTGGCTCACACCTGTAATCCCAGCACTTTGGGAGGGCCAAGGCCAGGGGATGGCTTAAGCTCAGGAGTTTGAGACCAGCCTGGGCAACAAAGAAAGAACACCATGTCTGCAAAATATTTTTCAAATAAACACTATAAAAAAGAAAGTGAAAGGACAGAGATAAATATTTTATGCAAATTGTAAACAAAAGAGAGCAAAGGTGGCTGTGCTTATAGCAGACAAAATAAACCTTAAGTCAAAAACAGTCACAAGGGACAAAGAAGGTCATTATATAATAATAAAGGAGTGAACTCATCAGTAGAATGTGAAAATTATAAACATATATGCATCCAATGTCAGAGCATTTAAATATATGACACAGATATTAACATAACCAAAGGCAATACAATAATAGCAGGTACTTCAATACCCAATATTCAACAATGGATAGATCAACCAGACAGAAAATGAATAAGGAAACATTTAATTTTAACAATACATTAAACCTAACGAACCTACCAGACATATACCGAACATTTTGTTCAACAGCAGCAGAATACAAATTCTTCTCAAGTATACATGAAACATTCTTCAGGAGAGATTAAGTGTTAGATGACAAAATAAATCTTAACAAATATAAGATGATGGAAATGATATCAAGCATCTTTTCTGACCACAATGATATAAAACTAGAAATCAATAACAAGATAAAAATTGAAAATTTCACAAATATGTGGATATTAAACAACACACTCCAGAATAACCAATAAGACAAAGAAAAAAAATCAAAGGGGAAATCAAAAAATATTTTGAAACAAATGAAAATGGAACAGTAGAGGAGCTGGATTAAGATGACAGATAGGATGCAGGACTAGCTTGCGGCTCCTGCTCCAACAGTCAGAAGAGCATGTTAGAGACCCACATTATGAATTTTTGCTCCAAGAATGACCACAGGAACATACCTGAAAAGCTGAGAGAATCCACAGAACCTTTGAAGGAAATGGATTACAGCTGCAGGCTCCCTGAGATGCTAAAAAACTGTGAGTCTGCTCGCTTTCTCAGTGGGGAGGCTGGTGGTCTGGGGCAAATTCTCAGCCCTGGTCACCAGCTGCCTGGAAATACACTCAGGGCTATTGTGGAGGCATGGTGCGAGTGAGATCAGCCTTTAGGACTGCAGGCTGCATGGGAGCAAGATAAGGTCTATGACTGTCAGATTTCCCCAACTTCGCTAGCGATCCCTATGACTCAGCAGAGGCAGCCATAATTATAATTCCCCTGGGAACATAACATAACTCCATTGGCCTGGGAACCACACCCTCGTCCCCCACAGCAGCCTCAGCAAACCCCGCCCAAGGAGAATCTGAGCTCAGACATACCTATCCCTGCCCCAACCTGGGATCTTTCTCTACCTGCCCTGGTTTCTGAAGACAAAAGACATAATCTCCTGGGAGCTCTATGGCCCTGACCACTGCCTTAGAAACCTGAATACTTAATCAGGTATCCCTAGGGCAAGTTTGCATCCTCCCTATAGGACCACAGCTGATGCACTCTTGAAAGTACCACCTCCTGGCTGGGGGCCAACCAACACAAAACCAGCTCACTAAAAACAACCAACACTAACCAGCACAAAAATACAACCAATGACCTTAATAGATTCAACCTCACTATCCTGCTACCTCCACCAGAGCAGGTGCTGGTATCCACCACTGAAAGATCTGAAGATGAATCACATCACAAGAGTCTTTGCAGACATTCCCCAGTACCAGTCTGGAGCCTGGTAGCTCCACTAGTTGGCTAGACCCAAAAGAACAAAGACAATCACTGTAGTTTGGCTCTCAGGAAGTCCCATCTCTAGGGGAAAAGGGAGACTACCACATCAAGGGACCACCCCATGAGACAAAAGAATCTGAATAGCAGACTTTGAGTCTCAGATCTTCCCTCTAACATAGTCTACCCAAATGAGAAGGAAACAGAAAAGCAATTCTGGTAATATGACAAAACAAGGTACTTTAACACCTCCAAAAGATCACACTAGCTCATCAGCAATGGATCCAAACTAAAAGATGAAATCTCTGAATTGCCCAAAAGATCACACCAGCTCATCAGTAATGGATCTAAACTAGAAGATGAAATCTCTGAATTATCAGAAAAGGAATTTAAAAGGTCAATTATTAAGCTAATCAAGGAAGCAACAGAGAAAGGTGAAGTCCAACTTAAAGAAATCAAAAACATTATACAAGCTATGAAAGGGAAAATCTTCAGTGAAATAGATATCATAAATAAAAAACAGTACTTCTGAAAATCAAGAACACACTTAGAGAAATGCAAAATGCACTGGAAAGTCTCACTGATAGAATCAAACAAGCAGAAGAAAGAACTTCAGAGCTTGAAGACAAGTCTTTCAAATTAACCCAACCCATCAAAGACAAAGAAAAAAGAATTTTTAAAAATGAACAAGACATCCAAGAAGTTTGGAACTATGTTAAATGTCCAAACCTAAGAATAATTGGTGTTCCAGAGGAAGAAGAGAAATCCAAAAGTTTGAAAAATGTATTTGAGGGAATAATTGAGGCCTTGCTAGAAATCTAGACATTCAAATATAAGAAGCTCAAAGAACACCTGGAAAATTTATCACAAAAAGATCAACACCTAGGCACATAGTCATCAGGTTATCTAAAGTCAAAACAAAGGAAAGAATTTTAAGAGTTGTGAGGCAAAAGCATCAGATAACCTATAAAGGAAAACCTATCAGAGTAATATCAGATTTCTCAGCAGAAACCCTAGAAGCTATTGGAGTAATATTTTTAGCCTCCTTAAACAAAACCATTATCAGACAAGAATCTTGTATCCAGTGAATCTAAGCTTCATAAATGAAAGAAAGACACAGTCCTTTCCAGGCAAACAAATGCTGAGAAAATTTGCCACTACCAAGTGAGTACTATAAGAACTGCTAAAAGGAGCTCTAAATCTTGAAACCAATCCTCAAAATACAACAAAATAGAACCACTTAAAGCATAAATCTCACAGGACCTATACAACAATAATACAATGAAAAATAAAACAAGGTATTCAGGCAACAAATAGCACAATGAATAGAATAATACCCCACATCTCAATACTAACTTTGAATGTAAATGGTCTACCTGCTCCACTTAAAAGATACAGAATGGCAGAATGGATAAGAATTCACCAACCAAGTTTCTGCTGTCTTCAGGAGACTCACCTAACACAAAAAGACTCACATAAACTTAAAGTAAAGGCAGCTTGGCATGATAGCTCATGCCTGTAATCCCAGGTCTGAAGTGGGCAGGAGATCAAGACCAGCCTGGCCAACATGGTGAAACCTCATCTCTACTTAAAAAAAAAAAAAAAAAAAATTACCAGGCTTAGTGGCATGTTCCTACAGTCCCAGCTACTCTGGAGGCTGAGGCAGAAGAATAGCTTGAACCTGGGAGATGGAGGTTGCAGTGAGCTGAAATCACACTACTGCACTCCAGCCTGGGTGACAGAGTGAGACTCCATTGTAAAAAAAAAATAAAAAAAGGTAATGAGGTATAAAAAGTTATTCCATACAGATGGACACCAAAAGTGAGCAGCAGTAGCTATTTTAATGATAAAAGAACTAGTGCAACAGGAAAATATCACAATCCTAAATATATGTGCATCTAACTCTGGAGCTCCCAAATTTATAAAACAATTACTACTAAACCTAAGAAATGAGATAGACAGCAACATAATAATAGTAGGGGACTTTAATACTCCACTGACAGCACTAGACAGGTCATCAAGACAGAAAGTCAACAAAGAAACAATGGACTTAAACTATACCCAAGAGCAAATGGACTTAACAGATATTTACAGAACATTCTACCCAACAACTGCAGAATATACATTTTATTCATCAGCAAATGGAACATTCTCCAAGATAGACTATATGATAGGCCACAAAACAAGTCTCAGTAAATTTAAGAAAATCAAAATTATATCAAGCACTCTCTCAGATCACAGTTAAATAAAACTGGAAATCAACTCCAAAAAGAACTGTCAAAACCATACAAATACATGGAAATTAAATAACCTGCTTCTGAACAATCACTGGGTCAACATTGAAATCAAGATGGAAATTTGAAAATTATTTGAGCTGAATGATAATAGTGACACAATCTATCAAAACCTCTGGGATACAGCAAAAGCAGTGCTAAGAGGAAAGTTCATAGCATTAAATGCCTACATCAAAAAGTCTGAAAGAACACAAATAGACAATCTAATGTCATGCTTCATGGAACTGGAGAAACAAGAACAATCCAAACCCAAACCCAGTAGAAGAAAAGAAATAACAAAAATAAGAGCAAAACTAAATGAAAAACAAAGATAAATAGATGGGACTTAATTAACCAAAAAGCTTCCATACAGCAAAAGAAATAATCAGCAGAGTTTACAGATCACCCACAGAGTGAGAGAAAATCTTCACAATCTATACATTGGACAAAGGACTAATATCCTGAATCTACAAAGAACTCAAACATGTGAGCTTGTAAAAAAAAAACAATCCCATCAAAAAGTGGGCTAAAGGACATGAATAGGCAATTCTCAAAAGAGGATATAGAAATGACCAACAAGCATTAAAAAAAAATGCTCAACATCTCTAATCATCAGAGAAATGCAAATCAAAACCATAATGGGACGCTACCTTACTCCGGTAAGAGTGACCATAATCAAAAAATAAAAAAATAGATGCTGGTATGGATGTGGTGAAAAGAGAACACTTTTACACTGTTGATGGGAATGTAAACGAGTACAAGCACTATGAAAAACAGTGTGGAGATTCCCTAAAAAGCCAAAAGTGTATCTATCATTTGATCCAGCAATCCCACTACTAGGTATCTACCCAGAAGAAAAGAAGTCATTATACCTCATCACATGCATATTTATAGCAGCACAATTTCCAGTTGCCAAAATACAGAACCAGTCCAAATGCTCATCAATCAACAAGTGTATAAAGAAAATGAGATATATATATATACACACATATATATATAAATGTGATATATATACATATATATGAAAATGTGATAGATACATACATATATATGTATATATATACACATATATATATACATACATATATATATACATATGTGTGTGTGTGTGTATATATATGAATATTTCTCAGCCATAAGAAGGGTGCAAAAAAGTTAATAAGAATTTGGAAGATTTAGGCAATATAATAATGTTGATTTGGTAAGTGCATAAACCTGAAACTAACAAAGAATATAAAATCTTATTGATGCCACTGAATTGTCAAATGTACACATAAAGATTCTTAAAATGGAAAATTTTATCATATATTTATCTCTATATATTTTATCACTGTAGGGGATGAAAAAAATATTTTTTTCTCATTGATTGCTAGCTTCCTGCTTGAGGCCCCTCTAACAACAGAGAGATTAACAAGAGAAAAACATACAAGTTTATTTAATAAAAGTTTTATGTGATATAAGAACCTTCACAAGAAAATGAAGACCCAATG
Organism: Cacajao melanocephalus; assembly: GCA_963573385.1. Lineage (NCBI taxonomy): Eukaryota > Metazoa > Chordata > Mammalia > Primates > Pitheciidae > Cacajao > Cacajao melanocephalus. The sequence goes on along the minus strand of CAUYLG010003374.1, from coordinate 483 downwards.
AAACAGGTAAACCTGTATGCTGGTTTGTTGTTGTGTTTTTTTGTTTTTTTGTTTTTTTTGAGACAGAGTCTTGCTTTGTTGCCAGGTTGGATTGCAGATGCACGATCTCAGCTCACTGCTATCTCCGCCTCCTGGGTTAAAGTGGTTATCTTGCCTCAGCCTCCCGAGTAGCTGGGACTAGAGGCTCACCCTACCATGCCCAACTAATTTTTGTATTTTTAGTAGAGACAGGATTTCACCATGTTGGCCAGGACGGTCTCCATCTCCTGACCTTGCAATCCACCCTCTTCAGCCTCCCAAAGTGCTGGGACTACAGGCGTGAGGCACCGTGCCTGGCCAACATGTATGCTTCTATGCTAATGTTTGACAAGAGGTGGATGCTTGTGAAGAGGAATGATTAAAAGAAGGGGGTGTGATCTCATGTAATAATCAAGAAAACTTAGCACAGCCTGTCTGTGCAGGTTCTTCTCTGTGGCTCTGTGT
>CAUYLG010003372.1:0-55912 GCA_963573385.1 Cacajao melanocephalus | reverse complement strand
ATGCCTGTAATCCCAACACACTGGGAAGCCAAGGCTGGAAGATCGCTTGAGGCCAGGAGTTTGAGACCAGCCTAGGCAACATAGCAAGACCCTGCCTCTTAAAAAAAAATTAGGCCTGGTGCAGTGGCTCACGCTTATAATACCAACACAATGGGAGGCCGAGGCGGGCGGATCACGAGGTCAGGAGTTTGAGACTAGCCTGGCCAATGTGGTGAAGCCCTGTCTCTACTAAAAATACAAAATTAGCCAGGTGTGGTGACAGACACCTATAGTTTCAGCTACTTGGGAGGCTGAGGCAGGAGAATTGCTTGAACCCGGGAGGTAGAAGTTGCAGTGAGCCAAGGTTGCACCATCGCACTCCAGCCTGGGCAACAAATGTGAAATACCTTGGCCTCCCAAAGTGCTGGGATTACAGCTGTGAGCCACCGCACCTATTGATTCTCAAGTCCAGACCCAGACCTTCAGATTTAGAATTTGGAGAGAGGGCGTGACCATCTACATATTTAACAAGCACTCCGGTAATTCTTTTCTCTTTTTTTTGAGACAGGATCTCACTCTGTCATCCAGGCTGGAGTGCAGGGGCATGATCTCAGTTCACTGCAGCCTCTGCCTCCTGGGTTGAAGCCATTCTCCTGCCTCAGTAGCTGTAATTCCTGCCTCAGTAGTTGGGATTACAGCACATGCCACCATGCCTGGCTAATTTTTATACTGTTAGTAGAGATGAGGGTTTCACCATCTTGGTCTTGAACTCCTGACCTTGAGTGATCTGCCTACCTCTGCCTCTGTAAGTACTGAGATTACAGACGTGAGTCACTGTGCTCGGCCCTCCAGTGATTCTTATCAGCCAACTTTGGGAACCCCCGTGGGCTAGGGCTATTTGTAACCCACCTCCCTACGTTCAGTTCCCTCATCTGCAAAACATATCTAGAGATTACTCCTCCCATGTAGATTAAACAAAATGAATGTTAAAATGCATTACAAGCTCTAAAACCTGATGTCATTGTAGAGGATGATGCACGTGGGTATTATTGTGTGTGCTTCATGGTTGTCATCTGATTTCCCCAGCCTAGAGACTCAGCCTCAGCTCTGCATCAAAGCCCTCCCCAGAGGCAGAAGGCACCTTCTTCCAGGTTACGCACATATAAACACAACAATGACACGTTGTGGTTAGTGCTATGGGAGCCTCTGACCAGGACTCAGGTTCTAAGGATGGCAGCACAGGAAAGGCACAGACAACTAGATGGAGGTGCAGGAGTCAGACTCAGTGACTCCAATTCCAGAACCCAGGTCTCCCAAATCACCACGTGGCCTCGCGTGTAGGTGGTCCCTGTTTAAACATGCTCAGCTCAGCTCAGCTCAGAGCACCCTCACCCAATGAGACTGGGGAGGGAACAAAAAAGAGATGACATGCTTTCCATGCTGGACCAGAAGCTTCTTCTTCTTCTTCTTCTTTTTTTTTTTTTGAGATGGAGCAGTGGCACAATCTTGGCTCACTACATCCTCTGCTTCCCAGGTTCAAGTGATTCTCATACCTCAGCCTCCAGAGTAGCTGGGATGACAGGCATGTACCACCAATACCAGCTAATTTTTGTACTTTCAGTACATTTAGTATGTTGGCCAGGCTGGTGTCAAGCTCCTGACCTTGTGATCCACCTGTCTCAGCCTTCCAAAAAGTGCTGGGATTACAGATATGAGCCACTATGCCCTGCCCAGAAGTTTTTTTTTAAATTATGGCTAAAGCTTTATTTATCACATGTCTCTTGCACTGTATGGCACTTAGTAGGTGTTCACTAACTGTTTAAGGTAAGATGAATAATAATAGCCATAGCTAACATTTATTGAGCACCAAATGCACTAGACATTCTGCTAGTCATTGCATTGATTTTATCCTCATCCCCACTTCAGAGATGATGAGAAAACGGAAGCTCAGATAATTTGCTCAAAGCCACAGATTTACAAGTGGAAACAGCCAGTATGTGAAGGATCAGTCTGCTTGTCACCCAAACCCGTTGCTTTCCCAGAGTAGAGGAGTGAAAATGTGCCTTGTACTAAGAGTTTTTTTAAACTCTCAAATAAGTCTTGCCTTTCCCAGGGTCCAGCAGCTGCAGACAGAGCTCACTTCTGATGTGTATTGGCTTAGAGCCCTGTGGAGGCCTGGAATTTCTCTCTGACCCGCGGGAGCAACTGCCTGACAAAGCTCATCCATCTCTGAACTTTCTTGGGCTCTGGCACTGTCCCTAGGAGAACCTGAATCTCTGTTGCTTCTTTAGGACCGAGGCTAATAGTCACCCTCACTTTGTAAAGACCTTAGTTAGTCCAAGATCTCTTTCGTATAAGACCAGAAGTGCCCTTTTCCCAGGTGAGGAATGACACCTTCTCGTTTCCTCTGCCCCAGACAGACTGACCATCAGATTCCCTGACCTGAGAGATAACCTTTGAGGCCATCCCAGCAGGCAGGAGGGTGGGAGCAAAGTCCCTGAAGTTCTCAGATGATTTCCAGTGCTTTCCTTCGGGACATTTGGAACCCTCCCTTGACGGGAGCAGTAATGTGTGACATGGTTAAGTGCTTGGACCCTGAAGTTGAGCCTCCAGGAGGCAGAATCTGGATACTTCTCTGTCACTTCCTGCCTTGGGATATTAGACCAGGCACTTTGCATCCTGAAGCTTCTGCTTGCTCAGCTGTAAAATGGAGACAAATAATATGAAGGCTATAAATAGTAAATGTGTGTTAAGCACATAGTGCAAGTAGCATTTATTCATTCATTCCTTCCTTCATCGAACAAACCTGCTTATCTAGTGTAAGTCCCTGGCAGGCTAATTCAGAGCTAGATTCTCACGGAGTCAAGGACACGTGCTTAGTGAGCATTTCCTGTACACCTGGGTGGCACTAGCTGCCTTTGCCTGTATGTTGCCTACGTAAGCAATCCTGTTCACCCCTCACTAAAGCTTTGTGCAGTAAGCCTTTTAGGATGGAGAAACTGAGGTACAGAGGAATTAAAGCATAAGCTTTGTGAGGGTGGAGGGCACCTGCTTTGTCATATCCCTCTGTGCCTAGCATAGCTCCTGGCACACAGGTACCAGTAAGTATTTGCTAAGTGATTGAGTGAACCCCAAAGCAGGGTCTCCAAAAACCCTTGCCTTTTCACATTTTTTTCTTTCCTCCTGCGGTTTCCATTTTATCCCCCCGGTAAACTCCTACTCATCTATCAAGACACAGTTAAAAAGTCCCCTCTTCTACAAACCTGGAACTGCCCCCGCAGCAATTTAGCAGAGCCCTCTTCTAAGTAAAGCATCAGGGTGAGGTGTGATGGCTTGTGCCTGTAATCCCAGTGGTTTGGGAGGCCAAGATGGAAGAATTGATTGAGAGCAGGAGTTTGAGACCAGTCTGGGCAACATGGTGAGACCCTGTCTCTCCAAAAGGTTTTAAAATTAGCTAGCTTGTGCCTGTAGTCCCAGCTACTTGGAAGTCTGAGATGGCAGGAAGTCGAGGCTGCAGTGCGCCGTGATCACACCACTGCACTCCAGCCTGGGTGACAGAGTGAGACCCTGTCTCAGGAAAAAGAAAAGGAAGAAGAAAATCAACTAACAAACAAAGTAAAGCATCATAGAGCAGTTGTCCAAACTGTGTCTTCAGTGAAGGCCACCAGCGTACCAGACTGCGGGCTGCCTAGAAGCAGGGATGACCCCTGACTGCTTTCTCTCTGAGGTCCCAGCCCCTGGTTTATAACTGCCCACACTGTTTGCTGGAATCTGCAGCCCTGCATGAATGAATTCAATCTCGTAAAGGCAGGTCTAAGACAGGCCTCTTGTTTCTACCTTTAGTCTGTGCCTGCCCTTTCTTATACTCCCCACTGTTGGTCTTGGAGGCTGATACCCAGGCTGAGAGGTGGCATCCAGCGACTCTCCTGGGCACATGTGGTTTTCTGTGATCTCAAGCTAGAGATGAGCCTTTCTCTCCAATCTCGTTGCCCAGAGCCCTCCCCTCCAAGCCCCTTGGAGCCCAAAAACACTCCAGCCCCATGCAAACACCTGCCCTTTCCCCAAGTTCAAAGCTGTTCTCTCTCTGCCCAAAATGATTTTGCTTCCTCTTCATTCACACAGAACATTCCTATTTATCCCGCAGAATCCAGCCCAAGAGTCTCTTCTTCCATGAAGCTTTCCTTCATGGAAAGATCATTCTCCCTCCCCTCAGGCACTCTCCCCGTGAGACCCCTTCCTTATCCAGGCTCTGATCCCAGCCATTCTTTGTTTATGGGACAAGATCTTCGAGCCCCTGGGAGTTTCCCACCAGCAAGCCTGGTGCTGGTTTGCACTGTATTCTTCAAAGCGCTGGGTAAAGGGCCTGGTGTGCAGTAAATGGAGGCTGCAAACCATGCCTGCAGCTGGTCTTGGCTGATGCAGTGTTTTAAAAAGTTTTTAGCTGACTGCCATGGCTTAGAACCGTAATCCCAGCACTTTGGGAGGCTGAGGCAGGAAGATCACTTGAGCCCAGGAGTTTAGGATCAGCCTGAGCAACATAGCATGACCCCATCTCTGAAAAAACAAAAAAGGAGCTGGGCATGGTGGTCTACGCCTATAGTTTCAGCTATGCAGGAGGCTAAAGGAGGGAAGATGGCTTGAGTACAGGAGGTTGAGGCTGCAGCGAGCCATGATTGTGCTACTGCCCTCCAGCCTGGGCCTCAGAGTGAGACCCTGTCTCAAAAAAAAAACAAAAAACAAAAAACAAAAAGCAAAAAGCAAGAAACGTTTTTAAGGTGTCAATAATGTAAATTTTTGAGATTGTTCATAAAATACATTTTTTTTTCTTCATTTGAGAAATGGAAAGAAAGGTCTGGGCCCTCATTTCAACACAGCAAAGGTTCCCAAAAGCCAAATAGTCACTATTTCCCTTAGGCAGGGTCTGTTCTCTTAAGTGTTAGAGTCAATCCTTAACTTATTACACCCATCTGCCTGACCCTGGAGACCCTTGTTATATTTTATTATTATTATTATTATTACTATTATTACTATTATTACTATTTTTGAGATGGAGTCTCACTCTGTCACTCAGGCTGGAGTGCAGTGGTATGATCTCAGCTCACTGCAACCTCTGCCTCCCAGGTTCAAGTGATTCTCATGCCTCAGCCTGCTGAGTAGCTGGGATTACAGGCATGCACCACCACGCCCGGCTAATTTTTGGTAGAGACGGGGTTTCACTATGTTGCCAGGCTGGTCTGGGACTCGACCTCAGGTGTTCCACCCCTCTCAGCCTCCCAAAGTGCTGGGATTACAGGCATGAGCCACTGCGCCAGCTCCCCCCCTTTTTTTTTTTTTTTCTTTTTTTTTGAGACAGAGTCTCTTTCTGTTGCCAAGCGCCAGGCTGGGGTGCAGTGGCGTGATCTCAGCTCACTGCAACCTCTGCCTCCCGGGTTTAGATGAGAGAAAGATACTCTGGAGTCAGTTAGGAGTGTTTGGGTTGGGGCCATCTCATTGTCCTTCTCCAAAGGGACTGACTCACACATTGTGGGGGCCCAGGCTGGAGGAGACAGACATAAGCTATTATTCTGTAAGTGCTTGCCATAATGTGTTTGTACCCTCCTATCAATCCTAGGAAGTGGATTGGATGGTTACTCCCATTTTACAGGTGAGGAAACTGAGGCTCAGAGAGGTTAAGCAGCTTGGCAAGGGAGAACATCTAGCAGGTGGGAATGCTGTGAGGGGCCCTAAGTCATTGTGGCTTGAGAACCCACACTGGATACTCCCTTATCCCAGCAGAATCACTTATTACTTTCCTTGCACAGAGAGGTCTTTCCCAGCTCCCCTATCTGACATCTGCATTCTGTTATATCACTCTGTTTATTTTCTCCACAGCTTTTCCATGGTCAGAAATTACCTTTTGGCCAGGCGCTGTGGCTCACGCCTGCAATCCCAGCACTCTGGGAGGCTGAGACAGGCAGATCACTTGAGTTCAGGAGTTTGAGGCCAGCTCGGCCAAATTGTCAAAAACTTGTCTCTACTAAAAATACAAAAATTAGCCGGGCATGGTGGTACACGCCTGTAAGTCCAGCTACTTGGGAAGCTGAGGCAGGAGAATCGCTTGAACTCTGGAGACGGAGGTTGCAGTGAGCCAAGGTCACCCTGGGCAACAAGAGGGAAACTCTGCCTCAAAAACAAACAAACAAACAAAAAAGAAATTACCTTGTTTTGTTTCCTACTGCGTGTTTCCTTTTTCTCCTTTCCGCTCCCCGGCACTAGGCTGGCTCTAAGCAGCTTCCCGGTTTGGTTCATTGCTGGACCCCAGTCGTTAGCACAGTTCTTGACACATGCAAATGCTCACAGTACATGTATGTTGAATGAATGCATTTAACCTGGGGTCTGCATTGCAGGACACAGGGGTAAGAAGGCCAAGACAGGGGAGGCGCTTCTTGGTCCAGTGGCCACTAAGAGGACAGAAGTCCCATAGGTCAGCAGCTTCCACTGCTTTCAAGTTCTTCCACCTCACTCTCCTGAGCACATGAGTGGGTGCTCAGTGGGTCTCAAAACTGGGTGCACTGTCTGGGCATGCCAACATGTGGACATCAGCAAGAAAATGCTTTCTGTGTCCCTATCTCCTAATGGGCACGATTCATGTTACCGCACCTTCTACGTGCATCACTCATGCCTCCATTCTCTCTCATGGCCCTTGCAGGAGCTATGTGACCTATGCAGGGCTGGTACCACCCTCAGACAGGGTGACTGGCCCCATATTGTCCAGCTGGCAGGGCCTGGCCTGTCTGACTCTGAAGCTCAAGCTTCTCCAACTCCCGTATCCCCCCAGCCTCTCTGTGTCCTCTCAGCCTCTCTGGGGTGGAGCCAAGTCCAGGCTTGTGCTTCCCACAGGGTCAGGAGGTGAAGGCACAGCCTGGCCTTGGAACCCTGCGGAATGGGAAGGTTTTGTGAAACAAACAGAGAGACCACCAGGAGGGTGCCCTCCCTTCCCACCCCGGAAGCTTCTCAGAGATTCCCACAGCCCAGTCAGCTACCTCTGCCTCCTGCCTCCCACCTTCCCACTTCCCCCTCCACAGGGAGTCACTGGTTGAGCTGGAGTTTGATGACCTAACTCTGAGCCTATGGATGGGAGAAGGGCTCTGTGCTTGAGAGAAAGAGAGGGAAAGAGAGAGAGAGAGAGAGAGAGAGAGAGAGAGAGAGGGAGAGAGGGAGAGAGAGAAAGAGAGAGAGAGAAGGCATGAATAAATAAGAATCAGAACTGGCTAGGTGAGGTGGCTCATGCCTGCCTGTAATCCCAGCACTTCAGGAGGCCGAGGTAGGTGGATTACTTGAGGTCAGGAGTTCAAGACAAACCTAAGTAACATGGTGAAACCCTATCTCTACTAAAAATACAAAAATTAGCCGGGCATAGTGGTACATGCCTGTAACCCCAGCTACCAGGGAGGCTGAGGTAGGAGAATCACTTGAACACAGAAGGTGGAGGTTGCAGTGAGCCGAGATCATGCCACTGCACTCCAGCCTGGACAACAAGAGTGAAACTCCATCTCAAAAAAAAAAAGAACAAAAAAGGCCAGGCGTGGTGGCTCACGCCTGTAATCCTAGCACTTTGGGAGGCCAAGGTGGGTGGATCACCTGAGGTCAGGAGTTCAAGACCAGTCTGGCCTTCATGGTGAAACTCCATCTTAAAAAAAAAAGAATCAGAGCTAAGGGCCAGGCGTAATGGCTATATATAATTCCAGCACTTTGGGAGGCCAAGGGGTGGGCACCTGAGATCAGGAGTTCAAGACCAGCCTGGCCAACATGGTGATATTCCATCTGTAAAAAAAAAAAAATTAGCCAGGCACAATGGCCGTTGCCTGTAATCCCAGCTATTCAGTAGGCTGAGGCAGAAGAATTGCTTGAACCTGGGAGGAAGAGGTTGCAGTGAGCTGAGATTGCGCCATTGCACTTCAGCCTGGGCAACAGAGATTGTGTCTCAAAAAAAAAAAAGGGCCAGGCACAGTGGCTCACTCCTGTAGTCCTAGCACTTTGGGAGGCCAAGGCGGGTGGAATGCGAGGTCAGGAGATCAAGACCATCCTGGCCAACATGGTGAAACCCGGTCTCTACTAAAAATACAAAATTAGCTGGGCGTGGTGATGCATGCCTGTAGTCCCAACTACTCAGGAGGCTGAGACAGGAGAATCACTTGAACTCGGGAGGTAGAGGGTGCAGTGAGCTGAGACTGCGCCACTGCACTCCAGCCTGGCAATAGAGCGAGACTCCTTCTCTGTACAAAGAGATTTATGCGTGCAATTAGCTCAGTGTCTTCCAAAATTGTTTGATGACAATAATCATTGGGAATAATTATTAATCATAAAGGGAGCTCCAAAAGTCCTAGTGCACTTTTTTGGTCACATTTAATCTTTAATAACTTCAAAAGTATAAATGATAAAAACTGACGCTGAGGCTAAGACGTGAAAACCAATTGTAAAGGTGACTACACTTTTTTCAAAAAAAAAAAAAACTGACAAAACCAGCTTCTGATCATCTATTGAAATTTCTTTTATACTTATTTAGATTGTGATCTTTGAGTAATATATTTTAATTTTTATTGTTTTGTTTTTGTCAACATGTGCTGTCTTCAAAAAGCATTTATATTAAAAGCATATTGGCCGGGCTCGGTGGCTCATGCCTGTAATCCCAGCACTTTGGGAGGCCGAGGAAGGCAGGTCACTTGAGGTCAGGAGGTCTAGACCAGCCTGACCAATATGATGAAACCCTGTCTTTACTAAAAATACAAAAATTAGCCGAGTGTGGTGGTATATGCCTGTAATCCCAGCTACTCAGGAGGCTGAGGCAGGAAAATCGCTTGAACCCATGAGGCAGAGTTTGCGGTAAGCCGAGATAGTGCCATTGCACTCCAGCCTGGGCAACAAGAGCAAAACTCTGTCTCAAAAACAAACAAACAAACAAATAACAAATAAAAACATATTATTCAAAATTCAAAATCATCCTAAAGTCCATGGATAATTCAAGTTCAAAGCTGAATGGATAATGACCAGGCATGGTGGATGTGATCTCAGCACTTTGGGAGGCCAAGGCAGGAGGATCACTTGATACCAAGTTCAAGGCTGCAGTGAAATATGATCATACCAGTACACTCCAGCCTTGACGACAGAGTGAGATCCTGTCTCTTAAGAGAAAAAAAAATAGCCGGGTGCGGTGGCTCATGCCTGTAATCCCAGCACTTTGGGAGACCGAGGCAGGTGGATCACTTGAGGTCAGGAGTTCAAGTGACATGGAGAAACCCTGTCTCTACTAAAAAATACAAAATTAGCTGGGCATGGTGGCACATGCCTGTAATCCCAGCTCCTTGGAAGGCTGAGGCAGGAGAATTGCTTGAACCCAGGAGGTGGAGGTTGCAGTAAACCAAGATTGCACCACTGCACTGCAGTCTGGGTGACAAGAGCGAAACTCTGTCTCAAAAACAAAAAACCAAAAAACAAAAAGAATGAGTAAACAAATTGTAATATATCCATATGCTGGAATACTATCTGACGATAAAAAGGAATAAACTATTGATATACATGAAGGAGATGAATCTCAAAACAATGATAAAACAATGATGTTGAGCAAAAGAAGCCCAACAGTAAGTAGTACGCAATGGATTATTCCATTTCTATAAAATTCTAGAAAATGTAGGCTAAGTATAGTGACAGAAAGCAGATCAATAGTTGCCTAGGGATGTGGGAGAGGGAGGGATAACAAAGGGCAGAAAGAAAGTTTTGGGAGTGATAAATATGTTCCTTTTCTTTTCTTTCTTTTCTTTTCTCTCTTTCTCTCTTTCTCTCTTTTTTGACAGTCTCATTCTGTCACCTACGCTGGAGTGCAGTGGCGCAATCTCTGCTCACTACAACCTCCACCTCTAGGGTTCAAGTGATTCTCGTGCCTCAGCCTCTGGAGTAGGTGAGGTTACAGGTGCATGCCATCATGCCTGGCTAATATTTGTATTTTTAGCAGGGATGAGGTTTAAGCATGTTGGGCAGGCTGGTCTCGAACTCCTGATCTCAGGTGATCTGCCCGACTCAGCCTCCCAAAATACTGGGATTACAGATGTGAACCACTGCGCACTGCCTGATCATTTTCTTAATTGTGGTGATGGTTGTATATATATATATATATATATATATATATATATACACACACACACACATATATATCAAAGCTTATCGAAAGGTACACTTTAAATATTTGCAGTTGTAGCCTGGGCAACATGGTGAAAACCCATCTCTGCAAAAAATATAAAAATTAGTTGGGCATGGTGATATGTGTCTGCAGTCCCAGCTACTCCAGGGGCTGAGGCAGGAGAATCGCTTGAGCCTGGGAGGTAGAGGCTGCAGTGAGCCAAGATCATGTCACTGCACTCCAGCCTGGGTGACAGAGGTCACTGCATTCCAGCCTGGGCGACAGAGTGAGACCCTGCCTAAAAAAAAAAAAAAATCACAGTTGTGTGTCGATTACACCTTACTAAGCCGTAAAAATGAAATTAAATGTAATAAACTTTAGAACTATAAAATTGTTCTAGGCACAGTGGCTCATGCTTGTAATCCCAGCACTTCGGGAGGCTGAGGCAGGAGAACTGCTGGAGCCCAGCACTTCGAGACCAGCCTGGGCAACATAGCAAGACCCTGTCTCTTAAAAAATAAACTAAAAAACATTGGCCAGGTGCGGTGGGTCGCGCCTGTAATCCCAGCACTTTGGGAGGCCAAGGCCGGTGGATCACCTGAGGTCAGGAGTTTGAGAACAGCCTGGCCAACATATTGAAACCCCATCTCTACTCAAAATACAAAATTTAGCTGGGCTATTCGGGAGGCTGAGGCAGGAGAATCACTTGAACCCAGGAGGCAGAGGTTGTGGTAAGCCGAGATCACACCGTTGCACTCCAGCCTGGGTGACAGAGCGAGACTCCATCACAAAAAAAATAAAAACAATTAGCCAAGTGTGGAGGCAAGCACCCGTAGTTTCAGCTACTCAGGAGGCTGAAGTGGGAGGATCGCTTGAGCCCAAGAGATCAAAGCTACAATGAGCCATGATCGTGCTATTGCATTCTAGCCTGGGTGACAGAGTGAGACCCTGTCTTGAAAAAAATTATATATATCTATAGATATATCTTATTCAAAATTCGTAAAACTAATGTGTAAAAACTTTAAATAAACCTTGATGTTCTTTCTAAGTTTGTAGCATTTATACTTCTGAAATAGAAATATATTGAATAGAATATACTTCTATTAAAGCTTAAAAGTGCTCTAAAACTTTTTAGGCTATCAGTCTTGTAGATCTCTAGTCTCAGTGCGCCTGGAGTGGGACCCAGGAATCCTTGCTGTTTCCAAGAGTCTTAGGTAAGATGGGAAACAGCATAATCTCTTCTCTCTGTCTCTGTCTGTCCCTCCCTCCCTCTCTTTAGCTGCCAGAGGTGAGTGTTTCTAAAGATGAGAGATCTGAGGCTCAGAGAGGCTGGGTGACTTGCCCCAGGTCACACAGCTCATTAAGAGCGGTGCTGGGATTGGAGCCCAGGCAGTCCGACTTGGAAGCCCACACAGGTAGGAGCTGGGGACATTTGCATCATCTCAAACTCCTCAGTCCCTATTCCTCCTTGGCCACTGACCCCAGAGTTCTCAAGAGCCCCAGGCTGGTGCATCCGCCACTAACATCAAAGGGCCCCAGGCTTCAAAGGCAGGTGAGTAAGATGCACATACCCCATACCTGGCTGGGTATGCAGGGAAGCCTGGGAGAGCTAATACGATTAAGCAGAGTCCCAATGGGGCCGGAAGTAGCTTCCCTGAGCAGATCAGTCACTGGAAGCAGCTTGCATACATTCTCACCCACCAACCACCCTCAGAGTCTTTCATTCCAGGACTACTAACAAAACCTCTGGACACTTAGGAATTAGGGCAGAGGTGGGGGCTGTGCCAAGTGTGTGTCCATCCTGCAGATGGACAAACTTGTTTGAAGCCAATTGTTACCAAATTTGTGCCAGGCATGGTGCTGAGTGCTTTGGACATGCCTCATTTTTATCCTGAAATTAGGTACAGGGTAACCATGTTAAATGCGCGACTCCAAGGAGCTCCTTTGATGTCGTATCCTGTAGGTAAAATTATTCCCATTTTACTGACTACAAAAAACAAAGGCTTGGAACACCTGCCCAAGGTCAAGTTGGTACTAAGTGGCTAGAATTGGAGCCCAGGCCTATTTTGAGTCTAACCTCCATTCCCTGCTATGTCCGTCGGGAGGGGGCAAACAGCTAAGACCCCACATGTTCTCTTTGCCCTTTCCCTTGACTCTGGGTGTCAAGAGTGGCAGGGTTTAACTCTGTGCCTATGTGCCCACAGATCACCCCACATATCTTCAGGGAATGGAGAACGGACAATCCAAAGCTGAGATCATCTCCCCATGATTCGAGACGTTACAAAACCACAAGGCCTCCCTCACCTTCTCCCATTGCTCCCCTGTCCACTCCCCCATTCCCCAATCATTCTCCCACCAACCTGCACTCCAAACACTCCCTGACAAAGCTGCTGTTTCAGAGCCAGAAAGCATCAGGGTTATGAAGAATGCGGGAGGCTTCAAGTGCAGGGCCATTGCCCCCCAGCTCCCGTCTCAGCCACACAAGCCTCCCTCCCAGGGGAGATTCCAGCCCAAACTTCCCAGCCTATTCTTGCTCACTCCTGCCTTCCCATCGCAGCCCACCCCTCAGCTCCGCTTTTCTGTCCTCCCAGTCCCTGTCTGACCTTTCCTACCCACTGGAAGATCTAAGGTCACATACCCTTTCTCTGCCTGTACCTGCCCCAGGTCCTGAGGTGTCCCAGCAGGAATGGTGGGGTCAGTGACAAAAATTTGGAAGGACCCGCCCTGCTGGGAAAATCATCCTTGCTGGTGAAGTGCAGGCAAGGAAACTCCCTGAGGGCAGGCAGAGGTGGGGAGCGGGAGGGTTGTTTAAATTAGTACTAGTTAGGCTGGGGTATGAGGGGCAGGACACCTGGGTCCTGCTCCCAGCTCAACCCTGACCTTGTTGAGCACATGACTTTGTTAAGCCTCAGTTTCCACATCTAGGATGATTCCCAGCCTTGTCTGCACACTTGATTGCCCTGTGCTTGGTGGAGCTCTGAGGCCAGCGGGTGGAAGTGTCTCCTAACACTCAGGGCCTGCACAGCTTCTTCCCCTCTCCTCTCCCAACTCTTTGATAAAATGCAGCCGATTCCACAACTTCCTGCCCCCTCCCCCACCACGGTGCTTAGTTCTGGCAATGGCGCAGTCTCAGCTCACTACAACCTCCACCTCCTGGGTTCCACCGATTCTTCTGCCTCAGCCTCCTAAGTATTTGGGACTACAGGCGTCTGCCACCATGCCTAGCTAATTTTTGTGTTTTTAGTAGAGATGGGGTTTCACCATGCTGGTCAGGTTGGTCTCGAACTACTGACCTCAGGTGATCCACACACCTCAGCCTCCCAAAGTGCTGGGATTACAGGTGTGAGCCACCTTGCCCGGCTGTATTGTGCTTTTTAAACACAAAGCGAATGCCTATTCGCTGTAGAAAACCTGCAGAGTATATAATGGTATATAGAGAAAGAGAAAAATCCCCTGTAACCCCATGATCTAGATATGACCATGGTTAATATTTTGAGGGTACATTCTTCCTGCCCCCTGCACTTAGGTATTTATGTGCACATGTATTTATGTGCACTTAGAAGAACCACACCATGTGAACTGTTCTGTAAACTACTTCTTCTATGAAACCTGAACATCTTTCCAGCCCAAAAAGCATCCTCTCCACTACCATTTAAAAATAAACATTGGTGGTGGGATGCAGTGGCTCACGCCTGTAATCCTAGCACTTTGGGAGGCCAAGGTTGGTGGATCACCTGAGGTCAGGAGTTCAAGACTAGCCTGGCCAATTGGTGAAACCCCATCTTTTTTTATTTTTATTTTTTAATGCAAAACCAAGTCCACATCATTGTTGCATAAAGCTTATTATTATTATTATTATTTTTTGAGACAGAGTCTCACTCTGTCACCCAGGCTGGAGTGCAGTGGCGTGATCTCGGCTCACTGCCACCTCTGCCCCCTGGGTTCAAGTGATTCTCCTGCCTCAGCCTCCCTAGTAGCTGGGACTACAGGCATGCACCACCATGCCCGGCTAATTTTTGTATTTTTAAGGAGAGATGGGGTTTCACCATATTGGTCAGGCTGGTCTTGAACTCCAGACCTCCTTGTGATCCACCCGCCTCAGCCTCCCAAAGTGCCAGGATTACAGGCATGAGCCACCGTGCCCAGCTGAAACCCCATCTTTAAAAAAAATTTTTTTCTTGTTTTTTTCTTTTATTTATTTATTTATTTATTTAAAGATGGGGTTTCACCATGATGGCCAAGTTGGTCTTGAACTCCTGACCTCAGGTGATCCACCCACCTCGGCCTCCCAAAGTGCTAGGATTACAGGCGTGAGCCACCATGCCAGGCCGATTATCTTTTAGTTTCTATTGAACCAAAACACCGTGTGACTGGTTTGTCAGATAGACTACTGCTACTATCTTCTTGCTTATTAGGTTGCTCACTTACTTTTCAAGACTAGCTAGGTACGTGCAATTTCCCTTGAAGAGACACAAGACTTTTCCTTTATTTTCACTTGAGAGACCCACCAGGCCCCTGAGAGGGGTCCCTGCTTTATCTCAACCATCTCATAGGGAAGCCTGGTAAGCAGTGTCTTTACTTTCTGCTCTATGTTGTCATTGTTATTTTTAACTGATGGAGAAAATACCAATGATGGCAAGAAGTTCTCAGCACTCTTCCAGAAAGTCTGCTTTGGGGTTGTCTCCTTCATAAGTCCCTTTCAAAGAGAAACTTTCTGAAATTTTTGCTAGTATGTATTTATTTAGTTTTTATAATCTGGAATCACACATACACTGGTTAATGGCTCACCCAACGTCCAGTCAATTACCTTTCACATGTGTTATTGCCTTGTGAGACAATGCCTGATGAGAAATCCGGTACATTTGTGTACCACTGATAGGTTCCTGCTTCCTGGGGAGGCAATGCTATTGTAATCTTTTTACCTCCACTGCACTGGTGAAGGTGTCTGGTGTCCCTGCACACTTGCCAGGTTACGATCTTCATTCAACAAAGACACCATCATTTGTTTTCTAATGAACTATCAGCTTGTTTCCTGGAATCAGAACTTCCAAATCCCCTTTGTGATGTGCTCTTTTCTAAACCTCACAAGGGTTGCAAAATATTTCAGCTTCAAGGCTCACAGAAATGCCTGGACACACGCCAGAGACGGAGCAGACGTTTCTGAGCACAGTTGGCTTGGCGAAGGAGTGAGTGCACAACGTTCAAACGAGGACCAACTGCAGTGGGTGTTTATTTGAAATCTTTTTCGGAATCACACTCACAGATCTCCTCTCCTAATCAGAATGACAGAAGTCATGGGCTGTCGCCTTTGTGATTGAAATCAGGTGAAATAAGAGAAAGTTGAATGAAACTTGGTTTTTAAGCAAGGATTCTGCTTTGTTGCAGCTGGCCTCTCATGGCAATTCTGAAGCTGCTCAGCGAGAAGAATGAGCAGCCCCTTGGACTTGCTCTCTCTTTTTCTTCTAGAAAGACACTTACTACATGTCCTCCAGGTCACTAAGGACAAGGATGACCTCTGCTAGGAACTAGTGTGTTCTCTTACAAAGGGCTTCCCTTCCATACCATGCCCTATCCCGTTATTTGCTCATGTTACAGCTTTTGTTCCTCCCACCCCTGCGCTGGGAATCCCTTAGGACCCTGACCAAACCCTCCTCCTCTATGAAGCCATCCCTGCTTTCCTCCCCAGGGAAATTTTGTTGTTTCTTTTCCTATGCTTTTATTATAATTCATACACACCTCCAAGATAGAAGCAGATTTCTTTTATTTTCATTTCTGTATCTATCTCCCTTCCCAAACGGTAAGCTTCATAAGAAGAGGATTATGCCTTTTAAATTTTGATTTCCTTATACTCACAAGAGTGACTGAAAGTATAGATACTTAAAAAAAAATGTAACAACTGAATGGTTAATTCTTTGGGTCTCTCCTGGAATTCAGGAATAATAATTGTATTTTATTTTTTTTAAGTCTTTAACCTTTTATCCCTCCAGGGCTTCAGGAGTGATTGAAGAGCATTCTAAATTAGAATGAATGTAGGCACTAAAGTTTAAGACCATGGTTGCAAGGCAGCAACAGGAAGGCACAAAGACATATTTTGAAAAAGCACATTTTCTAGTCTTTTCAAGCCTAGAAGCTGTATTTCTTTGCCCCAGGGGTGACTAAGACTAAAGCAGCAAAGCTCTGTGGGACTTCAGTCCCTAGTTAGTCTCACTTATGCCACCTGCAAATAAGTAAAGGAATCAACAGATGGCTGAGGTCTATAATTGTAGACTAGAATTACAGGGGGAAAAATAACCCTTGTAACCAGCTCCTGAACTTAAGAAGAAAATTTCTTTCTTTGCCTTTTTCTAGATACGACTTTGAGAGAGGACTGAGGTTGGAAGTAGTACATTCTGAAGAGCAGGTGAGCTAATTTTCTCAAGAGGTGAAATGAGCAGTGTTACTTCTATGGCTCACTGAGATGGTTTGGCAACATTTGTAAAACTGATCCGTCAGTGGCCACTGATGAGGCAAAGGGGACCATGTTTGGGATAACATGAAGATTAATAATGGAGAAAATCATCACCTACTGACTATATAGAGTTGTTTTGAGAAGGCTGCAAACGTACAGGTCATACTAGTGACATGAAGACTCATGTCATCTTATTAAGTAATTTTTCATCTAAGAATGATAATATATTATAATTTGTGTCAGAGCATTCACATTCAAACATAGTTATCCTCAAATAATTGCTTTTTAACCATTGTAAACAACTATTCTTAGTCTTCTAAGTATATATATTTTGCTTAGTCCAACATGGACAACTTCTGTAAGGCAAGATGCAAGTAAATTATTTCTAGATGAAAAAAGTCATTTCAATTTATGGACAGCAGGCACTTTTTCTCATTTAATGGAAGATCTTATTTCGCTAATTAAGAACAACTGGTTTGAAGTAGGTAAGGCTCAAGAAATGCCACAGACACCAATCACACTATATCTATGGGCATTACCTTTAGAGCAATCCAACGTGAGAATTAAAGAAAATTTTCTTTAGTTTTCTTAAAAACTTCCTTCTGGGAACTCAAAAGAGCCATTAAGATAATTGGATTTTCAGCTCATTGAAACCACAGCTTCATAAAGATGGGATAAGTCTCTTATAAATCCTTAATTTTCTACCAAACAAGTAAAGTTGGAATCATTTGACTTCTAAGCCTTTGCATTTATTTTTCTCAGGGAATAGGGCCACGCCAGTGAGAAAGCCACCATGTTGAATTGGGCCATGTCACATTCAACAGGCCCTGGGAAAGCCAAAACACCTTTGGTTGAACAAACAACATCATAGGTTGTTATAGTGTACGTGTTTCTCTTAGACTGTGTGGCACTTAAAGGGCTAATGTGTGACTGGGAACAACATAAAAGAAAATTTCATTAAAACTCGTTAAAAATAAATAAAAATCTAAATCAATTTCCATTAGTTAAAGTGTAGATACTGCACATGTCTTAGAGAATTTTATTATAAATTCATGCTGAGCCTGTGAGTAACGGTGGTTAGTCCACGTCTGCTCCCTAATAAAAAGGAACAGGAGTCTGTATCCAATGCTTTTATATTAAATGAAATATTTAAAACATGTCTTCTTGTTTCTCATGGCCATGTCCTGATTATGTCAAGCCAAATTAGTTAAGTATATAAATCGGAATAAACAAAAGTGACAGATAAATGAAATGCATGGGGACATTCCCATGAAAACCACCTATGAACTCTATAGTAGGTGGCAATTTCACAGGCCACCATCTGGGTATCCTAAAGAAGCAACCAATCTTCCAGGGGTACTATGTTTGTGCCAACATCCTGCCATTCTCTCTCTATCTCTGCCATGTGTTTGGTTTTTTCCACCCAAGGTTCATGACGTGTTCAATGAAGATAAACAGAGCAGTAAGCAAGAGCTCTGTGATACTCTTCCATTTGTCTTTTTTGCCTTAATCAAACTATTCTAGTCTTACCCTTTTTAAGAATAAAGCTGCTTCATGGAATGCATGGAATACTATCTGTAAGTCTGGCAATAAATATACTTACATTTTGGTCTGTGTTTTGCCTTTCCTCCATGTACAATTGTAAGCAATTGTCAAATGCCTAGAAGCCCAATACTGTGTTTCTGGAAGTTTTAATATTATGAACACTGTGTGAGGACTTAGAAGTAAAACTCTGAGCAGTATAGAGGAAGCCTCTGACCCAAAGAACTTATAATCTAATGAAAGAGAAAGATATAATAAAACATGATAATTTTCATGATAGGGAATTCAAGATGCTATGGAAGCATACAAAAATGTACATAAACTGTTTTGGGGAACCAGAAATAATGGTTTTCTAGAGGAATTAGTAATTAAGACCTGAAGGATAGCTACAAGTTACCTAGATAAAAGAATGAGTTACCTAGATAAAGGGATGCTTGTTCCAATCAGCAGGAACAGTATGAGAGAAAGCAGAGAGGTAAGAGCTAGTGTGATACTTAAAAAAAAGGCAAAAAAAAAAAAAAGTTTAAAACATCCCAAAATTAAAATATGACTATAGCACTGGCAAGAAATTGGCCTGATGACTCCCAGGAAGGTGCAGAGACAGGTGAGGAACGGCTTTGTAAGCAAGGTCAAGATTGCAGATTTCATCTGAAGCAAGAGAAGTGATGTTATAAATGTGCATGTTGGAAAGGTTGCTCTGGCTGCAGGGTGGAGAATGCATTGTAGGGGACCCAGCCCAGAGGCAGGGAGGTGGGTTACCAGAGCTAATAGCCATAGTAAAAGAACAGCTCAAATTTATTGAAACCTTATGATGTGTTGGACACTATTTTAATTATTGTATATGCGTTAACTCTCATAATTCTAACAACAACACAATGAGGTAAATATGACCATTCTTCCTGTTTTGTGGGTGAGGTTAGAACATAGAAAGACAGAGTCATTTGCCCAAGTTTACGTAACTAGGAAAGGATATATTCAAAGTTTTTGTTTTATAATTTCAACTTTCATTTTAGATTCAAGGTTACATGTGCAGATTTTACATGGATATATTACATGATGATTTGGGGTACCATTGATCTTGTCCACTAGTGAGCATAGTACCCAGTAGTTTCCCAAACCTTGCTCCCCTCCTCCCCTCCCCTCTAGTAGCCCCCAATGTCTATTGTTGCCATCTTTATGTCCATGTGTACCCAATGTTTAGCTCCTGCTTGTAAGTGAGAACATGTGATATTTGGTTTTCTGTTTCTGTGTTAATTCACCTAGGATAATGATGTCCAGGTACATCCATGTTGCTGCAAAAGACATGATTTTGTTCTTTTTATAGCTGGGTCATATTCCACGGTGTATATGTACCACATTTTCATTCTGTAATCCATGATCCACGTGCAACCAGGTTGATTCCATGTCTTTGTTATTGCCAATAGTGCTGTGATGAACATGCAAGTGCATGCGTTTTTTTGGTAGAATAATTTCTTTTTCTTTGGGCGTATACTAAGTAATGGAATTGCTGGGTCAAGTGATACTTTTGTTTTAAGTTCTTTGAGAAATCTCTAAACTGCTTTCCACAGTGGGTGAACTAATTTGCATTCCCACCAACAGCGTATAAGTGTTCCCTTCTCTCTGCAGCCTCACCAGGATCTGTTGTTTCTGACTTTTTAATAACAGCCATTCTGACTGGTGTGAGATGGTATCTCATTACAGTTTTGATTTGCATTTCTCTGATGCATATCCCAAGTTTTAACCCAGAAAGTCTTTTTTTTTTGAGACAGAGTTTAGCTCTTGTTGCCCAGGCTGGAGTGCAGTGGCGTGATCTCAGCTCACTGCAACCTCTGCCTCCAGGGTTGAAGCAATTCTCCTGCCTCAGCCTCCTGAGTAGCTGGGATTGCAGGCACCCTCCACCATACCTGGCTAATTTTTTGTATTTTTAGCAGAGACAGGGTTTCATCATGTTGGCCAGGCTGGTCTCGAACTCCTGACCTCAGGTGATCCACCTGCCTCAGCCTCCCAAAGAGCAGAGATTGCAGGTGTGAACCACTGTGCCTGGTTATAACCCAGAAAGTCTTAGACCAAAGCCATATTTTTTTTTTATTTGCGACAGGGTCTTACTCTGTCACCCAGGCTGCAATGCAGTGGTGTGATCTTGGCTCACTACAACCTCTGCCTCTCCAGTAGCTAGGGCTACTCCAGGCCTTCTGAGTAGTTAGGACTATGGGTGTGTGCCACCACACATGGCTAATTTTTTTTCTTTTCTAAAGACATGTTTTTGCGACGTTGCCTGGGCTGCTATCAAAATCCTGAACTCAAGTGATCCACTTGCCTTGACCTCCCAAAGTGCTGGAATTACAAATGTGAGCCACTGTGCCCGGCCCAGAGCCCATATTCTTAATAATCACTGATCTATACATAATACACTGACCTGGGTGACATTAATGGAGACAGAGGACAGATCCTAAGGACTCAAAAATAAGGCAGTTCCAGTTAAGAACCAAGTTTTTTCATGGTTAAGGCTGAGCTGAGCATCTAGAATCATGTAGTTCCTAGTGGAAATGCACCCAAGCCAAAGAGGTTGAGATTAGGGTGCAGGTCAAATTAAGAGGTCAACACAACATCAGTATAGGAGATCAGACACAGGCGGAGTAGAGAGAGAGAATTTCAAAATACACACAAAATCAAACAAAGCAGAGCAAAGTGGGCTGTCAAAAGATGAAGGAAATATTCAGGAACTAAGAAATTCTTAGGCACTAAAGGAATAGAGCCAGGCAAGCAAGTGAACAGATGTGAAATAAAAAATCAAGACAGAGTTTGCTGTTGGAGACAGATTTTTGCCTCAGGCCTGGTGCTTTTTTATAGTTCTTGTTGATTTCCAAACCAGAGTCTTTATGACTTCTGGGCCTTGCCCTGCTGGGGTGCAGAGAAGGGAGTAGATAATTGGGAACATGTGGTCAAATGGATGACTGTCAGAAGATGGGGAGTAGCATTTTATAACAGGTTCATCCTGAGGAGAACGTGAAGGATATACCATAAATACTTGCTATTAACAGACCTGTGAGTTCCTCTACATTGTGGAAACTCAATAATGATTTGTTGTATGGATAAATAAATAAGTGAAGTGCCTATTTATTATATTATCAATGACTAAAATGAAACAGGGGGCCTCTGTACATTTAAATTCCCTTTCCTAATATAAAAAGATAATGGACAGCCTTCTCCATAAGTCTGTCACTAAAGATAAACCTTAGATTCCTGATACCTTAATCAATATTAAAACATTTAAAAGCAATATTTCCAATATTACCTAGTTGTTAAAAGGAAACACTGTGAATATTAAAAAAGGGAAGATCTGACATGTTCTACACTGACCAGCCACAGCTCCTCATCTGGAGAGCTGAGATGGTCATATTGAAATTCCATGCTAGGTATAAACAGAATTGAGACTATAAAGATAAACCCTTAAGTATATAGACAATTGATTGTGTTGCAAATGTGCCAAGGGAATTAATTCATTGGTGAAAGTAGTCTTTTCATCAAATAGTGCTGGAACAATTGCATATCCACATGAAAAAGATTAACTTAGCTCCTCGCCTTATATTATATATTATATACAAAAGTTAAGTCAACGTGAGTAGTGAAGAGATGAAACAATTTATAAGAGACCATAAGAGAAAATCCTTGAGACGTTGTGCTAGGCAAAGATTTCCTGGATAGGACACCCCCCACAAAAAAAAAATAAAAGATAAATTGGTCCTCATCATTTGCACTTCAGAAGACATGATTAAGGAAATAAAAAGGCAAGCAACAGACTAGGGGAAAATAATTGCAAAGCAGAAATCTGATAAAGAATTTGCATTCAGAATTTGCAAAAGAACACTTACAACTCAATTACTGAAAGACAACCCATTTCTTAAAAGCGAGGAAAGGATATGAACAGACATCATCTCAAAGAGGACGTGAGTAGTCAATAAGTATGTTGGAAAGATGCTCAATATTTTATCTATTGGGGAAATGCAAATTAAAACCACAACAAAATACTACTGCATATTCACTAGAATGGCTTACTAAAACAGATATTTTGATGACGTTATGGAGAAATAAGAACCCTCCTACATTGTTGGTGGGAATGTGACATGGTACAACCACTTTGCAAAAGAGTTTGGGGAGTTTCTCAAAAAGTTAAACCTAAAATACATCATGATCCAGTAATTGCACTCTTAGTCATATATTGAAAAGTAATAAAAACTTGTCTATAGGAAGACCTGCATGTGGATGTTCATAAATATTCATAACAGCCTTATGCATAACAGTCAGAAACAGAAATGATCTGAATGCTCATTAACTAGACAAAACACATTCTGCCCATACATGAACTACTACTGAGCAATGCAAAGGAACTGCTGACACATGCTGTGTCATGGATGAACTTTAATCCTTAGGCTGAGTAAATGAAAGAAGACACAAGACACTGCATCTTGTATGGTTCCTTTATATAAAATGTCTCCCAAAGGTACATGTATAGGGTAGAAAGTAGATTAGTGGTTGCCTGGAGCTAGGGGAAAGGGTGTGTATTAGATGATCTATAAACAGGCAAAAGGAACCTTACCAGAGGGATTAAGTGTTCTAGGACTAATTTACTGTGATATTCATAGTTCTACCACTTGATAAGGTTAGTAAAAATTACTGCATTTCACATTTGAAATGGGCAAATTTTATGAAATGTGAAATATACTTTAATAAAGTTATTTTTTTAAAAAAAAGCCAATAGTAAGAATTAAGTAAGTTAATTACTCAGGAAATGTTCATTTCTTTACCATCTCTTTCATTTTATTATAGTTCATAAGGAGTGCCAGAAGGAGAGCACCACGCCTCCTCTTTTTCACCCTCTTCTCATATAAGCCAATTTTTTCCATTAAGAAATGCAAATAATTAAGAAAAGTTTAAGTGATCAGTTTCTACTCTTAGAAAACGTCTATTTTCTCTTCACATTCAAGACAGAGAGCTCTGAATAAGAAAATATGAACAACGCCTCCCTCTCCAGAGCAGCCTGCCTTCCCACCTTCCCTGTTGGGCTCACGACAGCACAGATGCTTCGCACAAGCCCAGCTGGTGGAGTCCAATGTCGCTGGCTTTGCTGAGTGCCTGGGTGAGGACGCTGGCCTCAGCTTGTTAGCAGTCCTTATTTGCTGGTTCTAATAGCAATAGCCTCCAGCAAAAAGTCTGCGAATAGTTAATAAGAATAATGAGCAGTAGCAGAGAATTAATGGCCTCTTTATGAGAGATGGAGTTCGGTGTTCAGTGTTCCTGAATAGGAAAATTGTTTTATAGGCAAAATTAACTGGAAAGACCTTATTTAGCCAATTTTAAGGTAATGAGTTTTGGCTTCAAAATGTCAGTAAATGCAGGAAGGAAGAGTCCAGGTAAGGTTTGAGCCACT
This sequence comes from Cacajao melanocephalus, assembly GCA_963573385.1. Taxonomy (NCBI): domain Eukaryota; kingdom Metazoa; phylum Chordata; class Mammalia; order Primates; family Pitheciidae; genus Cacajao; species Cacajao melanocephalus. The sequence continues at coordinate 32,362 of CAUYLG010003372.1, read as the reverse complement.
CACATAGAATTTCCTCAATTACTGAAAAGAGCGGGCTTGCCCCTCTGCAGCATGTAGAAGTGTGAGTACTTGCATCTCATTGCAGAAGGAAAACAAAGACAGCAATTTCTCTAGGTGCATTTGACCTTTATCTTGGTTTACCTTTTGCCTTACACATTTATTTTTTTCCAGGGATGCTGAAACCATCAGGACATTCATGTTACCTTCAGTGGCCATGCTATACTCATCTGGGTGAGTGATCCTTAACTACCCCACTGTTTATGACCTATGTTCAGCATAATACATTCTGAAAACCCCCAGCTGGCCAGTTCCCAGGTAAGCCCTGGAGCCCGCTGATGATGGTAACTCTAGAGACCTCAATTTGAGAGATGCGGTCACTAGAAACATAATGGTACAATTGATGGGTGTTGTGGGTTACATCTTAAGCAAGCAGCCTTTGCCAGTCATATATTTATTTCATCTATTTAAAAAACAAACAAACAACAACAACAAAAATAACTAAAATGCAATGACAAAATTACACCAAACATCATTGAAATGGTGGTCATTTCAGGCCACAAGTCAGATTGCTAAAACTGACCTCGCAAGGATGGGACCACTATACGTGGAAAGAAGGTCACCAAAGAAAACCATACTCACTCAATTCCTCAAAATGGTCATCATTTGGGCAGTGTTCATGTCCACGTACAGGACAGTTCCTGTTGAAGAGCAAAGGCAGGTGTCGACAACTGCATCTAGTTCAAAAGCTTTTTTTGTTGTTGTTTCTGTGCTTGCACCATCAATTTACTTTTTGACTTTTTTAGCAATAATAGTAATTTGACTTCTTTAGCACTGTGCCGGGCACAGCGCTGAGTTTGGCAGGGAAAAGAAAACACTTTCACAGCCCTCTCAGAAGTTCTTACAGACTGTCAGGTCTAATCCCAAGGCCCACAGGGAGCGTTAGGGAAGAATATGCCAATTGTCTTCAGAATAGTTTCAAAGGGTAAAGCATGTCAGGACAGCACAACTCGCATAGTAGGTATCAAAAAGCTGCACAGAGGATGTACTAACTGAGATACGCTTTATAAAGTGATTAGAGGCACAACAGAAAGGAATTTTCAGAGCTATTCCAGAGGAAGAAAACAACACAAGTAAGGCCAAGTGACAGGAAGGCCCCGAAGGCTTGTGACCAGTCAGAAGTCCAGTTTGAGTGGCATAAAGTATATATGAGGATGGGAGTAGATCAACCTGGTGCAAAGCACTGCACTGTGGAGAGTGCAGTGTAGACAAAACAGGCGATCATGATATTCCTTTAGTTAAAGTCATAGTGTGAAGTTACATGAAGAAAATTGCACAATAATATGGTTAATCTGGTGATTGCATGCACGCTAGATTCAACTGAGGAGAGTTGGGAAGCGGGAATTCACTTGGGAAGTTATTGGTCCCACACAGCACATGCCAGCAGCTGAACAGAAGGTAATTTACAGTGAACCTGGAATAAAGAACAGTGTAGAACCCAGTGTAGTTGGTAATCCAGGCAAAAGATAATAACTTGAATTTGAATTATCCTGGTTATGGGTTTATGTATATATATATATATATATATATATATATATGCATATATATATATACACACATAATATACATATACATATATATACATAAATATATATACACATATATACACACATATATACATATATATACATATATACATACATGTATATATGTATGTATATATATGTACATACATATATACATATATATGTACATATATATGTACATACATATATACATATATACACATATATACATACATGTATATATGTATGTATATATATGTACATATATGTATATATGTATATATATACATATATGTATACACATATATGTACATATATGTATATATACATATATATACATATATACATATATGTATATATGTATGTACATATATATGTACATATATATACATACATATGTACATGTATGTATATATGTATATATATGTATATATGTATATATGTATGTACATATATATGTACATATATGTATATATGACTTAATAATTTTGGAGATAGGATAGCTTCAAACTAATGACAGAAAAAGATATTAACAGAAACTAATCTCCAACACAGATTAGATGCCTTTTTGTTACTTCTTCAAGTCAATCTGTTTTTCTCATCTACTCCCTTAAATGTCTCCCACCTTCTAGTTTATTCTCTTATGAGGAAAAACTGATAGCAAACTGCCAGACTTCAATCCTGTTCTTCCTGCCAAAGACTAGAAAGTGCTGCACAAAGGAAGGTTTTCAGAACAGACATGTCCCTCAGGTTGGAGGCACTTATCTCTAACCTGCAACTGCCTCTAACCTGAAGGACAATTGTCCTTAGCAGTCTCTGTGCTTGGCACAGCCTGAGACCCAGTAAAGTTTAAATGAACACTTACTGATTGAATGAATGAAAAAAATGAATGAATGAATGAAGACAGTGTCTTCATTCCTCAATGCAAATTAAGGTAAATGAATCCCAGCAGCTCTATCTTCTTTAAAGGATTCTATCAAGATTAAAATACTCTGCTTCCTCTCTGTCCTTCTCAGAACACCATCACCACCAACAACTAACTTTTGCATAGGCATTTCCCATTCTTGAGTCAATGTGGTCACCAGACATATTCATCCCAATGAATTGTGGTTCCTCTGCTCCCATAGCTGTCTCTCCTATGGCAGAGTTAAAATCAGCCAATGCAACTCACCCAGACACAGTCTTCTCAATGAAACTTTCAAGAGAGAAAGAAATGAATTGTCTTGAGCTTCCTCTAATGAGTTTTCATCCCCCAAAAAAGCTCCCCAACAAAACTATGCAATTAAGCATATTTGCCTTACTCAAGCCAGCTTCCACTGCATTCCTTGAACTGATTTTCTGCCAGGGAATGAGAAAAAATGGAAAATGGTGGCAAAGAATTCCAGAATACAAGCAGCATGCTCATATCAGGCCCCAGGGTTTCATAGAACCAAGAGGAAGGCGCAGCAGAGGTGACTGGCTTTGAAGGAAACTCATAGAGATAATCAATTTGATCACACAGGCAGACACTGAGGTATTTGTCAAAATGTCAGGGTTAGGGTGAGTGCCAATATATTTGCTTCCAATGCATTCATTTTTAAAAAAGCCTATATCTCATGTGACATTGGACACAGTCCTTTTTCCCCTCACGCAGTTTTCTGTTAGGAAATATGATATGCTAGTTTTCCTTTGGGAGTAGAATTTATACATGCAGACTTCCTGCCACATACGGAAAGGAGAGTTATTTATTTGTTTGTATGTTCGTTTCTTTTAGGAAGATTCAAGAAATACATAGTAATAAATGAATAAGAGGCCCATTTTTTTATCTGTGCCAAACCTAAGACCCAGCTGAAAAGATAATCATAGTGAGAATAGAAGATTGCACATGACAGAACCTTGGACACCTTCCCTAAGGCAAACAGAGCGACATCCCACACATCTTGTTGCAATTAACCAAGTGATACAGTTTGTATATTTACCTGGCCAAATCTCATGTTGAAATGCAATCCCAAAGTTGGTGGTTGCGCCTAGTGGGAGGTAACTGGATCATGGGGGTGGATTTCTCATGCATGGTTTAGCACCATCCCTTTGATGCTGGCCTCACAACAATGAGTTCTCTCAAGACTTGGTTGTTTAAAACTGTCACCCCACCCCCACTTTTGCTCGGGCTCCCACCCTGCGAGACGCCTGTCCTGCCTTTGCATTCTGCCATGATTGGAAGCTCCTGATGCCTTCTGAGGAGCAGATGCTGCTATGCTTCCTGTACAATCTGCAGAACCGTGAGGCAATGAAACCTCTTTTCTTACAAATTACCCAGCCTCAGGTATTTCTTTATAACAATACAAGAATCATCTAATACACAAAGGAGGCCTGCTACCTGTCTTTCTCCTGCTACCTACAGAAAATTTCTAAAGTCCAGATTAGCACAGTATCTCCTGGGAAGATGCTTGAGAAGTCTGTCAGTGTGTTCCCATGGATGATTTATTTTATGCCAAAAGATCTGCAGGTTGATCATCCTAACCCAGAGATTGTTTATCTTAAAATGGTAAAGGTAAAAATTACCAGCTTCTACTGAAATGACACAGTGTCCATATAGCTACTGCTGAAGCACTGAAATTATAATTTATCTTATAATTAATAGGAAAAAAGAACAATCTGTTGCTCCTCCAGTGAATTATTAAGACAACTGGAGAAAATATTTTTAAAAAACTGTGTAGGAGAATTCTTAAAATGGAGACTGGTCAGCTGTAAAAAATGCTATGTGAGAGACTTCTATATATTGGGCCATTGATTATTTTGTTTTCTGTAGATTTCGGAAAAGATCTCTTGTTTTCCTCCAGGGAACAGTGGTGCTAAATAGGTAATGCTCTCTACTGCCTGCTCTTTCATGAATCTTCAGCTTTCTGGCCATCAGAGGAGTCCTTCCCGCAACCCTGCCCCCTCCCTTCTCTGCTGGATCTGCCTACTCTGTTTTGGAATGTGTGCCTCATGGAAGAATTTAAAGGTTTCTCAGCGAATGACACAGACTAGTTCAGAGATGTCATTTTGGTTCTACTAAACGTCTAGACTCGGACTTGGGTGTGTGTACTAATTTCTTATCAGCTATACCATCTTGGGAAGTATTTAAAATTTTGAGTTTTATTTTCTCGAGATGTAGATGGTCATAAGAGATACAACTGTAAACCTAAACATTTTATGTGTTGGCTACTATTGTAAATGCTTTATGTACATCAGCCCATTTTATCTCCTTCACAATTTTCAAGAAGCTGTGAGGCCCAGAGAGGTTAAACGATCTACTTAAGGTAAAGAGGTCTTGAGACAAATGGAAGACTATTCGTACAGATCTTTGGGAAGGTGCTTACTCAGTGTCCTCTCTCCTCCCCGCTTTCCCTGATTTTTACATTCTCACAAATACTTCTCTGCCAGACTAAAAACCACCATGGATATAAAGAACGGGACTCAATTCACTATGTTCAGAATTCTGCCACTTTTGCAAAGGCATAAAATATACAGTTGAAGGTAGGTCATTTTATAACTATGCCATGACTGGCTCTCAGGGTCTAGCCTGCTGTCCTAATTGCACTGTAAAATTTAGTAAACATGTTTGATACAGCACATCTCCTCTGATTTAAGGGCATCAGTCTGGGGTCAGCTCTGTAGCTGATTTTGGCAAATCCCTGGATGCTCCTTGGGTACAGCACAACCACGTAGCCTTAGTTTACCCATCTGTATGATGGGATTTATAACAACAATTTTCTTCTTTCAGCTCACATTACTGAAGACATATGAGTTGTCAAATGGCACAGCTACATCCATGTCTGCCAGAGAAGGGAAAATACAGCTATAAAACTCTCACCGTTAGCAACTTCGTTCTGAGCACAGGTCAGTTAGAGTGACCAAGGCAATTGCTATTTTTGGCCATACTTCAAGGGGCCATTTATATACCTCAGCTCAGTTTGCAGTCTCTACTAGGCCCACTGGCTAAACCGTGTTCGAGAACCAGTGACTATTATTGGATTAGGTCCAAAAGGTAGAAGATGAAAACACATCTGTGTTCAGAGTATCTGTGAAAACACAAGCTATAGCATCTTCATTCCTGTGAATGGAGAAACAAGAGACTTGCTGGGATTTCTACAAACAGGATTCCTGCAGAGTGGTTTTGCTAAAAGGCAGACAGCAGGGTAGTAACAGCTGTGCTGTGTCCAGGTCCACCTTCACCCACAGGAACACTCTGGGAATATATATATATATATATATACACACACACACACACACACACACATAAGCACACACACTATATATACACACATACACACAATATGTGTGTGTACATATATATATAGTGTGTGTGTATATATATAGTGTGTATATATGTATATATATAGCATGTATACATATATATAGTGTGCTTGTGAATATATATAGTGTGTATATATATGTGTGTAATAATATACATAATACACACATATATATTTTGTGTGTGTGTGTGTGTGTAATATACGTATTACACAGAGAGAGAGAGAGAGAGGGAGAGAGAGACTAATCATTTAAATGCATACGATATGTTGGAGAGGCAAAACAAAATTCCTTATGAGACACAGCCCAAGAATGTTCAGCCAGCTGAAGAAGGATTCTAGGAGATGAGAAATTTCAGTCTCAACTTTTCATGGCAGAAAAAAGAAAAATCTTCCAGAAGAGAAAAAAATCAAGATGCATTATCCTGCAAAGGTTACAAATAATGTTGCCTATTTCTCTCACACCTCTTCCTTCCTTTGATATTCATCAAGCAAAATGCTAATACATGAAAAGACTTCCAATTTAGGAATTTGAAAATGCAGTCTCATTCAGATGAGATAAACCCAGCTCCATTACAGTCACCGTGTTGTTTTTGACAGCATGAAAATGGAACTACATCAATCCTCTCAAGCTTTTCACCCAGGTCTCCCTCTTTAGTCTGAGTTGTGGTCAGCAGCGCTGCCAGGTTGATGGGTTTTACCTGCAGACTGGGTCCAATGAACAGAACAAAACCCAAATAGCATCCTCACTGGCATTCTTCTCCAAGAGGCTCCACATCTAGGAACTTTTCATAACAAACCTGTCTTGTCCCTGTTATAGCCTTAAAATCGCCATGCAAATTAGCAAGGGAGTGAGAGAAACCATCGTATTGGGCAGAAGAAATTTTTAAGGCAATATCTATCACTTAGCCATTGTGCTGGCTGTTATTATAAGTGCCATAAAAGAAACATCTACCACGTGCCCAGATTCCACGTGTTGAATTCTGAACAGTTTGCTTCCCTTGCTCTGTGCTTCAGTGTCACTTTCACTCTATTTTTCACTCTGTTTTTCCTGAAACTTTTGGTTGCCAACCTTCCTATCTATGTAACATTTACTTTCTCTCCATGCTGCTAGCACCTGGTGCAATCATTCCTGGGCCTCTAACCCACTCCCTCTCCTGTTCTCCTGAGCTCTTGCTACCTGTGGATAACCTTTCTGGTACAGTCTTTCCTGCTTGGCCTGGCCACCAGGTGTCCTGGCCCAAATGTAACCCTCTGGATCACACTGAGACCTACCCCACGCCCATCCACCCAGACAGAATAATGTTATGAGGGATGCAAACAGAGTTTATCAGCAAGTAACAAAATTATTGTGCATCTATTATAACGAAAGTACTCTCTCAGCTAGCATGGGGTTACTGAAAGTTATAAAATTAGATCACTGGCATTTTTCCAAGTTACCCAAGTTAGTCTGGCAAAGAAATGTCACATCCAAAATTTGCTCCATCAAATTTTGCTTTTAAAATATATAAATATATAATTAATATTCTAATTGATATATTAATATTAATATTGTAAATAAAGTAATATATGCATATTAATTGGTATTCAATATATATAAGATCCCTTCTCTCAATTTGCTGTCTTGATCTTGAGACAAATCATGAAAATAGTAATGCAATACTAAACAACAACAAAGACTACAGGATAGGAGATGTCACAGGGAGGAGTGTGATCAGTTGCTAAGTGACAGGCTTAGTGAAGGCTATGAGTTAGAAGTAGGGAAGTCACTGTGTACTAAAAGCTCTACAACAAAGGTGGTGGCCGAGGAGGCAGCTGGAGCAGCCTTTCTTGAAGGACTACATTAGGTGTATGGCAGTGAAATACCACAAAGAGCATGATGATTCTGGCAGGGTGGGATAGGTCAGCAGACACCCAGGAAGATGTCACCATAGGACTGGCTCAGAAATAGAAATTTAAGATATTACTTAAGGCTGACATTAAGTGGAATTTTCTTATGTTTTATTGTTTCAATAAAAAAACAAAAGCAAAACAACAAAAAAACCCACACAAACAAATTCTTTATGATCCCAGGAACTCAAATCCCCCTTTAAGTGCTTGGAACCAAGCGCAAGAAATCAATTTGTTTTGCAAATGGTCTTTGGAATGACTTGATGTTTGGTTTTGTTTTACTAAATAACACTTCACAGATGACAAGCAGCAAAATTTCATCCTTACAAACATGGAAATTGCTCAAGCACCACAAAACCATAGCCAGATTGATGTTGCATCCATTCAATCCTTCCTCCTTTTCCATACCCCCATAACCCTGTCTTTCTGACTTGATGCTTTTGAAGTCCAACCTTACCTTTGATCTATTCTGTCTCATTATTAGCTCAAGTTATTTGATGTCTTATAGGTCATAAATATTCTGATATTGAGATTTCCAAAAGAGTCACTTACCTAAGGCGAGCTGGGAGCAGCTCTTTCTGGAAGATTCCTTTGCCCCAAATACTCTAAGATCCATCATCTACTTGGCTTCTTTGATAAGGCTGTCTTAAGGTGACCTTGGGCCTTCCCTCAACTGATGCCTAATATAATGGCAGTAGAGTTAAGGCTGGAGGCAGAGGTACATTGAGTAGTTGGGCACTGTTAAGTTCTACTCTCCTGATTTTAAAGGCAGGATTCTGTGTTGCTGATAGAGCTAGGAGACACTCTACTTCCCAGTCCACAGTTAAAAGCAGTTGGTTTTAACAATATAGACAGTAAAAGCTGTAATGCAAATAAGACGAAGCACAGCTGTGATACATGTGTCTTATCCAGGGTCGTGCTGGAAACATGATCTGAACTCTCAAATCCCACTATTGGGTAGCAACATAAATCCAGAGGGATGTGTTATCAGCAGCAAAGGGCAGGGGGAACCTGTGAAGGAGGAGTCTGTCTCTAAATCACGGCAGAAGTAAATAAATATCTTCAGAACCTAGATGATCATCCTTTCAGAAGGTGGCCCATGGGAACAGATTTATTCACCCTGCATTGAAAGCCACCAGAACTGGAAGAAACTCCAATCTGCAATCATTTTTCACAAAGGCGGGGCAAGTGTTGAGTCACACTATTTCTCAGAACATACCATTTTATTTTCTTTTATTCTTTCATATAAAGTTGAAACGTTACAATTATATCTTAAAGTATTGTAATTATTGTAGATTTTCATAGAAATAAAGCCATATATCAGTGGGGGAAAAAAATCCTTTGTCAGATCGTGTATTCCAATTTTGGCATAGGAAATTTATGGTCACCATAAGCTAGAAAGCTCATGCTGTGACAAGGTCTGCCTGGGTAACAGTGAAGCGCTCCTACCCACAGCTCTTCTGTTTCTAGCAGGAAACAAGGAATAAAAGAAAAAGTCCGTGGAATTTTCATGTTTATTTTCTTCAGCTTTTCTTCTTGTTGTCATTATACTCATAACAAAAATAATAATAGTGCTACTTTATTTGTATACTTCTCCATTTATAAACTGTTTCCATGCATATTAGTATGACACACATCGTAGGAGGATGGTAGTTATTATGCCCATTTTACAGGTAAGGACATTATAGACAGAGAATAAGAGAACTGTATAAGGTTGCAGGGTGAGTAAGTAGTTCATCTGAGCTAGCTGCCAGATCATAGTCTTCTCAAGAGATGCTTTGAACCTCGTATTCCCCCACATTGTTATTAAATCCCAAGAGTCTCCCTGGCCCCAAAGACCACTGAAAGAACAATGGGGTAATAGAAAAAGACATAGCTACTGTGTAAATTTTCAAAGACCCAAGAATCAAATTGCTTTGCATAGTAAGAATAGTTACAAGACTAATTTTTAGAAATACAGAGACCTCAGCCCTAGCCAAAGGGAAATACACTTGCCTATATCAAGACACTGTGTACTTTTTCTTTGATGCATTTATCACAGGAAAATTTAGATTTAATTGTGTGATCACTTAATTAAGTCTGCCTCTCTGAATACACTGGAAGTTCCATCAGAGCAGGGATTTTACTTGCTCCTTTGCACACCATTTCGTCCTCATGTCTCGTACACTGTTTGGCACTCAATAAGTCTTAATTGAGTTGTTGAATGAATGGACTAAGCTCAACCACTTAGAGAGCGCCAAGGCTCTAAAGAAAGATACAAATAGGGCTTTCCCACTGAAATAAGGAATCTCATATTAAATATGAGAAGAATTAGATGGGGCAGTGTGATCAACACAACCCATTCTTTTTGATTCTGTATGTTTCAGAATAGAATCTTATCAGCGTTCCTTTTATTTTCAGCTGCTGGCACCTCATTGTGGGAGATCAAAACAGTCAGTTCTGTTGAGGGTGCAAGGGAAAGAAGACATGGGAGAAACAGTATTCTGATGGAAGAAAAAATGAAATCATTGGTGTACTAGGATAGCCACAGTAAAAGGAGAATGTCATTTTCCAAAATATGCAGTTGGAAATAGCCATTATTATAATTGTTTCTCAAAGAGATAACCCTAACTCCAGCCTGAGCAAGGCATGTAAAGTGAATTCCTTGGGTGAGGGCTCCTTCGCTTTCTAGCTGTATCCACTTGAGATAGCCAGATTGGTTAAGAGTCTAGTCAAGAAGATTGGTAAAGCTAAGCAGTTGGACAGGAGTTTTAACCTCAACCTTGGCCTCATTAATAGTAAATTTAACTAAACTGAGCCAAGTGGCTTTGGTTCTAACTTCAGCTTCTGTACTTTTATCATCCTTTTTTCATCTGTCTTTATTGTGATTTTAGAGAGGTCACGGTGAGATCAAGTTGACATATGCAGCATATGGAAACGGTAAATGGCCTATAATGAGGGAGATGCTTGTCATGCACTCAGCACCGCTGATTTCTTGTGAAAGAATATTAGTTGCTAACAGCAATAGAACATTCTTGGAGTCTTTAAACTTTTTGCTACTGAATGCCAAGTTTTAATTTGCTGCTCTTGAATCAAGCAGAATTTTTCCTTTAGTAAGAAATAAGTAATTTATATGTAAGTTCACAAAAAGTGCATTTAACTTTGAGCAACAGGTAGGGGGTGTGGAGGTTGATTTTCTAAGTATAACTGGTAATGCAAGAAGTGTTTTATTGACACTCATACTTCAGCCTCTGGATATATCAATATTAATAAAGAAAAAATGCACTCTGTTAGTTAAACATTAAAGTGTGTCTTGGGCCAGGCAAGGTGGCTGATGTCTGTAATTCCACCACTTTGGGAGGCCAAGGCAAGAGGATAGCTTGAGGCCAGGGGTTCTAGATTAGCCTAAGCGACATAGTGGGACCTGTCTTTACAAAACATTTTTTAAAATTAGCGAGCATGGTGGTATGCACCTGCGGTCCTAGCTTCTTAGGAGGCTGAGGTGGGAGGATTGTTTGAACCCAGAAATTTGAGGTTACAGTGAGCTATGAGCTACGATCATGCCACTGCACTCCAGGCTAGGTAACTGAGTAAGATCCTGTCTCAGGAAAAAAAAAAATGGCCAGGTGCAGTGGCTTATGCCTATAATCCCAGCACTTTGAGAGACTGAGGCGGGTATATCACTTGAGGCCAGAAGTTCAAGATCAGCTTGGCCAACATGGTGAAACTCTGTCTCTACTAAAAATACAAAAATTAGCCAAGTGTGGTGGCGGGCTCCTGTAATCCTAGCTACCAGGGAGGCTGAGGTAGGAGAATCGCCTGAACCCGGGAGGTGGAGGTTGCAGTGAGTCGAAATTCTGTCACTGCACTCCATCCTGGGCAACAGAGTAAGACTCTGTTTCAAAAAAAAAAAAAAAAGGTAGCTCTTAACAAATCAGGTCTTCTTCCTCCCTAGTGGCCACTTTTCCCTATCATGGCTCTCTCTCCTTCCATCCTTCTCTGGGCACATCCCTTCCTTTCTCCTCTGTCCCATGATTCACTATCTCAGGTCCCCATTTCAAAGCCTCAAAATGGTTAATACAGGCTGAATACATAGTAGGTGCTACAAAGAAATCTGTTGAATAATTCAATTAACAGTTGAGGCAAACCCTCAAAGCCATTTAGAATTATGCTCCTATCTGGGAAGATTTGCTGACATTAAAAAGTGTGCCATGAATTAAGACACCAGATGCAGCTTTATGTCCGGAACTGAACAGAGCTCAAATAAAGCCGTCATTACTAGATCGTCCCTAACAGGTGCCCCTTCCGTATCTGTAATGCCAAATCCTGCTCATTCAAGTTTTCCTCAAAGACAGGTTCTAAAGCTTCATTAATGTTTATAAAACATTTTGAGATCTCCCTGAGAGTCATTAGAGAATAAAATATTAGTAGTTGTTCTAGCCCAGCTGGAAGGCACATTCATCAAACACCTCCAGGAAGAATTCTCTAGCTAATTGGATTTTGCTTGTTTTCAGACACCTGCCAATTTTTTTATACCTATAAGTTCTCAACTAAATTATAATTTCTAGGATTTGGTTTTCTCTATTCTTCCAGAAGGCCCCAGAAAACATCCCTTGCACCAAACTATTCATGCTCTATATGGCCCTATAAGATATGGTAGAGTGGGGAGTGAATGAGGATTTGGAGGGGTCAGTTTGAGTTGGGGCCCTCGAAGAAAAGTTTGTTTCTTTATGTAATGAATCTCAATAAAGCTAAGACTAGACACCTGTTCTGCTGTTCACAAAGTGATTGGAAGAAATTTTGTAGTTGGTGTTATTGTATCTACTTATAGGCAATAAAAGTCAGAGGGCAACATTAAGGCACCTGTAAGATGTCACAGTGCAAATTGAGCTTAGTCTGATAATCAACTCAAGAATAAATAAATCTAATTTTCATGTTCAAGGCTTGAGCTGATCTCTAGCCCTGTGGGTACTAGAGTAAATTTTCTTATATTACCTGTTGGTCACCCTTTGCCTCATTAAGTGACTGTAGATCAATGAGCATGCGGAATCATAAGACAGTTCCATCCTAGGGAAGGCAAATTGCAGTTCAACTTCAAAGCAACACACCTGACCTCATACAAAAGTGTTCCAGTTTATTACTTTGCACGACTGTGTGTTTCAATTTATTACACTGATGACTTACCTTGTACTACTCTGTGTTCAATTATGTATTTTCTGTTCTCATTACAGACCTTCAAACGACCACAAAAATATGTTCATTTAATGCTTTTTCTGTTCTTTTAAAATTTTTATTACTCAGAAAGGAGGAGGAAAATGGTTTGAGCATTAGCACTGGATATAAACTCAGATTGATTCTATGTATTTAAATTACTCAGATAATTGGAGCAAAGAAACTTTTTCACTGGAAATAGCTAAATAGTAGCTAGAAAATATATTTCGAGTCTTCACTACCTAGATAGTTTATGTCCACTAATACAACAATATGCAGAACAATGCAGGCAAAGGAGTATAATGAAAAACTTCTGGGGATCAAAAGAGATCAAATGTAGCAGGGTGGTATTTTGGAAAGAAATGGGGTTAATGATTTGAGAGATTTATGTTTTAGTTGAGAATCATCTACTTACTAGGTTTTGATTTGGGGAAGTCTTATTCGTTGGAATATGTTATCTATGTAGTTCCTCCCCATTGTAAATTATATAATGTTTTTAAATGTGAAGAGCCAAAATTAATTCTAAATTAATTGATTAGTAAGAAGAGTATTATAATATATTTATGATGAACAATGTATGAGTCAGTGTTCTATCCTACTTTATAGAATGCTCTACGCTTTGTCTTATTTTAAAATAGGTCCTGCCAGTGGGTTGTGACTTATAAAGAACAAAGATTATTGCACTAGTTTCATCACTGAAACTCTCTTTTCTGAGGCTTGAAATTTATTTATTGAGGGCAACAATGAGCTAAGGCTTAAATGCTAATGCCTCTGAGAGAAGTAATCCAATTACTTATATTTGTCCTAAGGGGCAAGTGTATGAAGACTAACAGTGAATTGGGTGTCTAAGTAATCTGAGGTTCAAAGTCACTGACTGACTCCATAGGGAAACTAAGAATAAAAGGCAGCTAGCTCTCTCTCTCTAAGAACCTGTTATTCCTCTGCCTACAAATTTTCTGCTGCTACCAAGGCCGGACAACGCTTGCCCCTAAAGAATATTAGACACCTTTTCTTGGGCTGTCCGTTGATAGTTCTGTCTACTCTTCAGGGAATAACCATCTGTCTTTTAGAATGTTGTTAAATTATCCCCCAAACCTGGTAATAAAATTATTTTTATCCTCATTAATCAAAAAAGCATGCATTCAGCAATTGAAGTTGGAAAGAAATGATATTATCACAATGCAAACATCACAATAGTATGAGTCTTTACTAGAATCCTTAATTCAAATAAACAGTTTGAATATGAAGAATATTGGACAAACTACCATTTATTTAGGTTACATAATAAGAGGCAGTCTATTTATTTTCCTGACTAATTCTTTTTATCATTTTAATTCAATTTGAAGCAATAAACCTCATGGATGATGTGGTATTTTCCTATATCCTGAAATACATTTCTCCTTCTTTATTTCATTCATTATTCATTCGCCTGATAAACATTTATGGATTTCTAAAACATTGCTAGGTACGAAGCGTTTGTAATATGGAGACACAAGGGATGGCTTCTCAACACGTCTTCTGCTAGTGTGGGTCTCCCTCTAACCTTCTTTTGCTCCTCTCTCTCCAGTACAATGTGAAGAGTAAGACTTCAAGTTTCCTGATTACTAAGTTTCCCAAGGTCATTGAAACTAATATTGGTAACCAGAGCCTTCCCATGAAGCTCTTTTGCATTTCATCTGGCACCAAAATCAATTTTTTTGTTCACCCTGACTTTAAGGAACTATTTTTTATTTAAATCATTCTTATTCTGATCCCCTTTTTCAACATCACAAAGCTCTTCTTCAGCATCACCCAGCGGTACCTCTTCTCTGCCACCTTCTTGAGGTGAAACCCTTTCAGTGGTGTGCAAATAAGGAAATTTCCTTGAAAGGCAAAGGCACAATCTGGCGCTGCCTTTGCAGAGAAACTCTCCTCATTATAAAGGCACACGATAACCTATTTTGAAATATAAAACAGTCCTTTCAGGCTGCAGTTGAAAAACATAGTATTTTAAGATTTGTCTTGAACGCCTCCTTTCAAGGGCTGCTTAATGAATTCCTGAGTTTAAAGGGAGTCATGGAAGAAAAGTATCCTCTTTGCTTTTTCTTTGTTCCCTTAAGAAATTAATGCACATTATGATTTATGGAGGCCATTCCAAGGCCTGGTGTATCTGAGGTCCCATTTGCTAGGCACATCTTGCAGCAATTCATTCCTAGAACTATCTTCAGGGACGGACGATGTACCAGGCATTCTCTCATAAAGAACACACAGCACAGTCAAACTAGGATAATTCAAGATTTCCTCTGCACAAAGACTGACAATAAAGGTGCAGGTTGAGTGATAGGGACCCCCAAAGGATGGTACAAGGATCCCGGGCTGCCAGTGGCAACTGATGCCAGCTCCAAGACTAAAGGGACTAGGGAAGAGAAAGACTACCAGAACCTGGAAGGGGAAAGGGTCATGTTAGCAAGCTGCCTAGAAAGGTGGAGCAAAGGACACAGCTAGTTTGAGGCAACCTTTAAAAAAGGAGCCAGAGAAATATAATCCCTCCCTTCATCTCCAGCTGGGGTTCCCCTTTGGTTGAACTTACCTTGAAGCCATGAGACACAGGAGCTCACCAAAGATTTCCTTATAGGTCAGTTTCCTGGGGCAGAGATCAAGGTGAAGACAGGTAGATAGTGTTTCCAGAGGGCAAATGGAGACCCACCTGTGACAAGCAGGGAGGCTGCTGTCTGACCATCACATCCCCAGGCCTATGGTAGTAGCTTCCAACTGGTCTGCCTGCTTTAGGGTAAATACATATCCATGTTTGCACAGGACAATGGCTGTTATATTTCTACTGCAGAGTTACAAGTAATGTTAGTTTTCGCTGTCAAATGTGCCCTGGTTTAGATAATAATTAAATGGTCATTCTATCCTGCTTCAACTCTTCACCCTATCGAGTTCTCCGAGCTCACAGAGCAGCCCTTTATAAGAGAGAATGGAGTCATAGGTCATATGCTTAAAACTTTGTGAGGACACCCACATCAACTGCAAAGTATCACAGCCTACCAGCCTCACTGTGCCTCCCTTCTGTCTCTGATCTCTTCTTCTATCCTCTCTTACTTCCTCTGCCCCGGCCACACCTGTCTCCTTGGTCTCTTTCAACAAGTCGGTCCCACCGCCACCTGGGCCCTTTGCACTCACCATTGTCTCTGTCTGGAAACCTCTTTTCCAAGACAGCCCTCTGGCTTATTTTCTCTCATTTCCTTTACATACCTAATGGAAAAAAAAATCACCTAGCAAAGAAATCTTTCTTGACCGCCAATTCTCTGTCTCCTCCAGTAGTCAAAGTCTTTCCTTAGCTCTGCTTTTTTTATTCTTTTAACACTTCCCATCATCTCTATATTTATTTGGTTATTTTCTGTATTCCTCCACTAGAGTGGAAGTTCCCTGTGAACAGGTATATATCTGCTTTGGCAATTACCATAATCCTAGAGTTTAGTAGAGTGCCTGGCACTTATTACATGCTCAATAAATATTTCTTAGACAAATAAAAAATGAAGATTACTCATGTGAAAGAGAGAGTTGGCTTCAATCTGTGAATCACAGGATGATTTGTTTCATTAGACTAAGCAACGGAAACATATATATTATACAAATTCTAAATTATTAGGCAAAATAAGGGTGATTATTAATATTGCTCTTGTTACTATCATCAACAACACATGATGAGTGGATAGACTAAATTATATCAGAAGGTTCTTATGTTCATCTGTATCTTTGGCTATAATTATTATATTTTTGCACATACTTTCTTAAAACACATTGAGACTATTTCTGATAAAGAATCCCTTTACTGCATAAATAAGTACTTTGTTCATTAAAATAGTCATGAGTCATATTGAGAATATAGGGTTTTGTGTTTGGTTAATTCAGACCCAAAAAAGATAAGTGACCACAAAACTAATGAATATAGTGTTAATTACTATAATACTGGAATATTTAATACAATAATGGGTATATATTAAAATATAAAGAAAACAATATTTCAAAGGAGAACAGAGCTCAAGGTAAAAATAAGGGAAATATCTGCTTTAGGAAAATTTCCATGAGAGTTGATCTCACTGGAAATGACTGGCATGCCTATATTTTCTTATCAATCTGATCTTCCAGGAATAGATTATTTTTTCCATCCAACCAAAAGGTGGCAGACTGCACAATACAACATTGTACCTGCCCTAACATTGAGAATACAACAGTATTCAATGTGCTTTATATACTCACATTTTCTTTAACATAAGCCATTTTATATATTCAGAGAAGATCTTGAAAACAAAGCTATTATTTAGCTTATTACAAGATTAGAATCTCTTTTCTTATAATGATTAACATCAGAGCTTTTAGTTGGTCCATATGCCAGTTTTTGATCCTGAAGTCCTAATGTAAAAGAATTGAGGGAAAAAGAGAAAGAGCATCTGAGCAGTGACAACTCCAGGTCGCATCTAAGCCTCACAAGTGTGGTTTTCACGATCTTTATGGACGAAGATGCTGAGGCCTGGCACAGTTGCATAACTTGCCCACAATTACTCAATAATTCTGGTGTTTGATAAGGCCTGGAGGGTTTTAACCCACATCTGTCTTTCTCTAAAAGCCATGACCTTTTACTTAGACCATGCAGCCTTTTCATTTCTAGACTTAATGGAACTAAAAGGACATTTTATTGCTAGAGTTTAAGCCAAGTTCGTGCCCAGGCTCTACCAGCTCAGGGATCTAAAGCAATTTCAAAGAATCAGAGTTAACTCAATCAAATTTAGAACCAATTTGTTTCCATTCTCTTGAGGAAGAAAGGTGTCAGCTATTACCATTCCTACCATCTGACTTTATCACTTTCAAAGGGCCACAACTTACCCTGTCCTCACTGAATTCTTGAATCCTTAGGTTTGCATGCTAAGCTCCAGATGGGTGCTTAAGGTTTTGTCTTAAAAGCACATAGGTACAAATATTCTCCTTATATATAAAAAAAAACTTATGTTTAATTTTCTAAGTGAGAAGATGGGGAAGGACATTTATTAATAAACACATCACTCTATTAGATAAGATCAATCCAATAATTATTCACACTGTAAACATTTTTTGAGCATTAGATATTTGTCCAGATATCGACTTTAATTTGTGAGCTTCACATTTACTTTCCCAGAACCAATAATATAATTTACCTTTAACAAAAAAAGGCCAATATTCTTATGTGTTTCGAGAACATACCATGTCAAATAAATATTTTTTAGTACAACCGCTATGTACTCACTAGAGTGCAGCAAGAAGATTATTATTTAATCTGTGACCTTTAGGGAATTTTAATGTCATAGGGAGCCAGGAAATAACAACACATTTGATACCTTTTTATTTTTTACAAAAATCTGCTAGAATGCCCAAATAGCTCATGGCATAGTTAACTCCTTAGAAGTACAGAAGGAGACCAATGGGCTGCAGATATCAGAGAACACCTTGTAGAACTTACCTAGACAATGAAAAGGAGGTCAATTTGGTTTTCCTCGGACCTCCGAAGTGCCTCGAAGGCATCCACTCTTCTTCATTGCTGCTTCCATGGCTTCAGCAGGGATTTTCTCTTCTCTCCCCTAGCCCCTTTGCTGCTCAAAACTTGGCTGCTTGTTAGAAACGCACAATATCAGCCCACGCTTGGACCTCTTCAATCAGGAATTACATTTTAACCATATCCCCATGTAATGTAAATCTAAATTGTGAGGAGCACTGATCTAGATTGTCGTGATAACTTCCCCAAGTGCTATCTGTGTCCAGGTTTGTCCACTCTCCACACATTAGCAGAATGATCATCCTATGGCACCTGTCTATCCCAGTCATTCCTCAGCTTAAAGCCCTGCCATAGCTCTTGTGCTGCCAGTGTTATGTCCAGACTCCACAGTACGGTGTGTGTAGCTCTTTAGACTACCCTATCACTCTAAGCTCACTGCCTTTCCCCATAATCCACCAATCACCTACTATTCCAACCCCCAGACCCCTGGAAAATACTCAGCCATTTTTACAGATTCACACTGTTTTGCTTTTAGAGTCAAATCATTCTATCAAATCCAGCAAACCTTTCTTCCTTTCTTAGCATTCCAGGTTTCTATTGCTCCTCTAACATTCTGGTCTATCACTAAGCTCTCAGTAAGAATTGACCAGGTTTCCTCACTCAGAGCTGATAGTTTCCTCTTCCGTGATCCCAAGGCCCTTTTTTTATACTTCAGTAGTCCCACTTACCGCAGGGCTGTGTGCCCAATGGTATACAGGTTTAAACAGGACTGACTGTTTTAGCTTAGGCAGCTGAATAGATGGTGAGTGTCATTGTACATTAGTTTATTAGTTGCATTCTAGTATGACAGCTGGGTCTGCAGGAGCAAAATGAGTTTAAAGCAATTATCCTAGATAATCTGCTCCTACCCTGCGAAAGAACATAGGACTCTGGAGTTATAAGACTTTCTATTTCTGTCACTTGCTAGTTGCGTGATCTTAGACAATTAACCTCTATGAACAAGCTTTACCATCTTTAAAATATGAATAGTAATTAGAGCTGTTTTCCAAAAAATTGTGACAATTTAAAAAGATAATTGATGTGCAACACTTTAGAAAATTATTAATAGAAAGTACTGTATAAACAATACTGTTTTTCATTTATTCTCATAATATAGTTGGAGCATTTATTATTTTCTGAAAACTGTGCTGGATATCTGAGATAGCAAGATTATTCATACATGGTGTCAGCCTAAATAACAAAGAGTATCAAGGGAGGTAGAAACAAAGGAGAAACCTGGAGACAATGTGTAAGTCGTTACTCTAGCAGTAAGCAAACTAATTAAGCACAAGACATTTTGGAAAAGGCTTCACACAGAGGAGGTGACATTTCAGTTACCCTCTACCCAATACCCCGATTGAGGATAAAATCATGAAAGTCCTCCACCAGAAGTATTTGTCATTATCAGGTCCTACTTTATCTAGACACATATAGCATAGCTGCAAAATTTGTAAAGTTCTAAAAGTTGAAAATCGTGTAGATACCTAGATGTCAGGACTTTTCTTGTCCTTCACTCAGACATTGCCGTGGTACATGCTGGTGCTTCTATACATCCCATTTTATCTTCCCCTGCTTCACGCCTGCTCAGGGCAGACAATTTCCCAACTATGTTATACCTGGCCCCGAATCCAAGTTGGCACCATTTTCTGCATCAGTAATGCCCTGCGGTTTCTTCTTTGCTAATTTAGGATTATTCACAGGCCAAGACACTTCAATTTTTTAAGTCTTCTGTGACGTACCCCTTTTTATCCCAGTCCCTAGGGATTCCTGCAGTTCTTGACTGTATCACCTGCAAGCCACTTACTTACATGCATGGTGCTGCTACTTCACTATTTATATTTACATGATTGCTGTAGCCAGGCTGAAGTCTCCATGAAGGATGGAATCTTGGCATTTATCCACCTTGGCTTCCTCCATTGCTTACTCTTAGACTTTGAGAAGGACTCCTCCACCTATCCCCCCACTACAGTTCTCTGTACCACAGTTTCTTCATCAGTAAAAATTAAAGTATTCGACTATCAGGTTAGACTAGATGATTTTCACTTTCGCCTACAGCTGAAACAATCAACCATTCTTTCCATGAGAAAGCTCTCAACTTGTCTTTATAGGGATTCTTCTAGCACAAAATTGAGCTCATTCTGAATCCAAATTCATGTGCAACCCAATCCTGCCTTCATCCTAATGCTGCGAGAAAATAATGCAGTCTATTTTGCAGACCCTGTCACTGTTCTACCATAGAACATCCTATTATTCTTCTGAAATGGAAGATTAAGTTTTCCAGCGTGTCTGACTGAAGGCCCGATATCACCAAATACATAACCATTTGCTTGCAATTCCCCTGGGGAAGGTTATTAACAACAACTTAGCCCCTGATAAATGACTATGTTTCTAAGGTAGTGGTTTATATCAAGGTTCCTAAATACACATCATTTAAATTTACCCAGACAGCCATGTGTCAAATAAACAGCAAAGGATTATTAAAACACACACTCATTCTTAGGCAAGAGGCTGCTGTGGAACTCTGGATATGCTGAATCAGTGATTTGCCTTAAGCATACAGGCGTATTTAATATCCACACCCACTCCACATTTTCTTATAAAAGAACATTTGCAATGTTGCTGATGAAGAAGAGTGGCTCATTGGTTGTCAACTGCAGTCCAGAAACATACCTGGTAATAGGGGGTTAAATGTTGCCAAAGCGAAGTGAAATTCTTCATGGCATATGGCGATTAGAAAGAAGCTAAAGGCCTCTAGGGCAAGTCCCTATTCAATGACCAAGTGCCTTCTATTAGCAACTTCACGAAAACAGCCAAAGAGCTGCTTGTGCATGAGTATCTCCAACTAGGGGACAGGAATCACCTCATGAGGGAGACTCTCCCAAAAGGGAACAGTTCTCAGGTCTTTAAAATGTGTTTCTTATTGAATTATTGGTGACACAAAGGATAAATGCTTGAGATGATGGATACCCCGTGTATCCTGATGTGATTATTATGCATTGCATGCTTGTATCAAAATATCTTCTGTAACCCACAAATCTATATACTTACTATGTACTCAGAAAAATTAAAAAGAAAAAAATAAATTAATTTTTAAAATTAAAATAAAATTTATTTCATGTAACATTTTCTGCCTTTTTTTCTAGTTATTCCACCATCCAGAATAAGCAACCACCTCTAAGTAATAAAGAAAGAGGGCAAGAAAGGAAGAAAGAGAAGACATGGTCTCTTTATGGAGCATTTACTATTGTTTTTCACATTATATACACAATCTTGATAATTTGTAGTATGACTAATAGTATGTCATTTGAAATACAACAGTCCTGGGTTTAAATTCTAGCTCTTTATGTTAGAACTGGTGACCCGTGGCAAGTTTTACTTCCGTAAGCCTCAGTTTTTCCACTAATAAAATGGATTATATTTATTTCAATGCATTATTGCTAAGAGTAACTAACATATATAGAAAATAGACAGTGCTCCATGCAAAGAAAATGCTCAAAACATGGCTATTTTAGTAAAACCAGTAAAATCTCACAATAAAGCTTACAGTCATTGTGGGTCTTCTGTTTTGTGAGGGTAGTTGTAATCTCTAACTGGAATCCTCTCTTCTCTGGGTTTAACATACCCAGTCAACCTAAACTCAATCCTGCGTATAGAAAGTCTCTTTTTCCAGCGTTTCACCCTTTGCTTTGACAGTCCTCTGGGTCATGTCTAGCCCTTGCAAAGAGTAAAGCATGCACTGGACATAGTACCCCCCAAGGAGACTCCCAAGCACTGACTTATGTTAAACTGTGACCTTGCCTGTACCAGGCACAACAGTTGCACAATTGTGGCACAGGAGTCCACTACCTGTACTGTTTCATTATCTAAAGTTCAGTCAAGGTCCTCTGACACTGGTTGACATACAGGAACTAACTCAATAAAACATATGAACACATGTGCAAATGAAGAATTAATGAAGGAATCAATCCATCAATTAATAAACCAGGAAGTGGCCAAGCCAAAGTCAGTTAAGGATTGGGTGGGAAGTAGATGAGAACAAAAAAACATGAGTCTACCCAAAACCCTGGTGATAGTGTTAGGAGTTCAGGGGTGAAGGAGTAAGCGGCCTTCATTTCACTTTCCCAGTAAAAGCAGCAGCTCTGCCTATGTCGTTCTGATTAACCTCATATCAGGAATCGCAGGGATCACTTGCACATCATGCCGTAGTGGCTCCACCTGATTTGAAAAGACGCCGTTCTCCTGTTTGCTCTCCATTTCCTCAAATCTCATTCCTATATCTTTGCTGCTTCCTCTCATGGATGGCTTCCCCTTTTATAATAGGTAGTGGACAAAGCACTTCATCATCAGTGCCTTCCATGAGCTCCTGCCCTCATCACCTTCCAGCTAAAAGGCAGGCTTGAGGCATAAGTTGCATAAGGCCCCAAGGACTATTGCTTTAACCCTGTTTCTAAGCTAGGAACAGACGTTTTCGGCTTTTTTTTTTTTTCCAGAAATCAGGCACAGGTTTGATTACCCAAGAAAAATGTAAATGATTTTGTTGACCAGTTCACTTTAATTTAAAGAGCTGACAGACAGCAATCTGACTTACTTGGTCATAATATTTTCTCTCTACTATTAACCCTCTTCTCCCTACTCCTTTCTCCAATTAGCACTCGGTGTTCACTCTGCAGATCTTTTGTGAAAGCTGTGTACTACAGAAAACTTCTCCTGAGGCCAGCTGACAGGAAGAGGTGCCAGAAGAATCAGCCTCTGTTGCAGTTCTCTGTGGTGGGAGTGGACCCATTCCATGATTGTAAATGGATCATTATAAACTCAGCATAATGAAGCAGTAATTACCTAAGAGGTGATGGATCAGGGGAGATTTTCCAGGCTAAATGATTTGCAATGTATAGTATTGCAGCAATTAAGCTAAAATTATCACAGAAATATCACACTTGACTGGTGCAGGTTTTGTCTCCTTTGCTTTCCTTTCTTTTTTCCTTCCTTCCTTCCTTCCTTTCTTCCTTCCTTCCTTCCTTCCTTCCTCCTCCCTTTCTTCCTTCCCGCTTCCTTCTTTCTTCCTTCCTTCCCCCTTCCCTTCCTCCCTTTCCATTCCCTTTTTCCATTTCCACCATGTGTTCTATTGGAGATTTAAATTGCTTGGCATTTTGAATTTTTTGCTAAAGACTCTGTGGCTTAGGTGCTGTCTTTAGAACTGGATATACACACACATACACACACACACCCATACCTCATACTTAGCTTTTAAGGTTTGCACATTCTGAGAGAAGCTTTGTAGCATTACATCCTTCCATTACACTCCAAGAAAATTAATGAGATGAACATGCAGTGCTATTAGTCAGTGGAGGAGGCAGGGTCACAGCTGCCAAGAGTCTCTGTGGGACACATTGCAGTTTAGTTACTCTGATTGGTCCCTTTCTATAAAAATGTTGGCCCAGAAACAACTCCTTGAATTTAATCTGTCTTTAGAGGAGTTATAAAGGTCTAGTAACTGGGCAAGAGACACAAACCTATCAGGTGCATGAGGCATAAGGGAGTCATTTGGAACATGCATTTGATTCCTCATGGTAAACATGGTTTTGAAGACATCTTGTTCTATCAAGACACTTTATCTTACTGAGAGAAACAGAGACAAGAGATGAAGTGAGGGAAGCAAACTCCAGTGTAGGAAGGCTTGATTATAAATGTAGCTTCATTCCAAACTCATGGATGCATACCCACCAATCAGGCCTTCTTTTCTGTGATGCCTTGGTCTTCACTCAGCTTTGACCAAGAGAGATCCTTCCTGCCCCACATTGAATTTCCCCCCTAAAGGCTGTCCTTCCAGTTGGAGTGGACTCCTATGCGTTTTCCAAAATCTTTCCTTTCAGTTACTCATTAACCCTACTTCAAGGTCACTTTAATATTCACACCAATCCAGTCATGCCGCCTTGCCCCACATAGCATATTTCTCTCTTTCCACAATAAATAAATGTGTGTGTGTGTGTGCGTGTGTGTGTGTGTGTGTGTGTGTGAGAGAGAGAGAGAGAGAGAGAGAGAAATAGGTTTGGGTTTATATTAAATTGCATGTGGTGTACTTAGGCATGTAATACAGGATATTTTTGCTTGCAAGTGACAGAATTCAAATTCAAAACAGCTTAGATAAAAAGACATTATCAGCTCTCTCAACCCAGAGAAGGGCAGTGTCAGGCAGGAATACTAGGGAAAACGGACATAGGGATTCAAACAATGAAGGGCCCTTCTTCATCTCTGTCGCTTTCTCTACACATCAGCCTCATGATTCTATGTCTGTTTCTTCCACATGGGAGGAAATAATCATTTTTTTCTTTCTTTAATTAATTATTTCAATAATATATCAGGCATTATTATAGGAACTGGGAAACATTAGTGCATGAAAGATCTCTGCTCTGAAGACCTTCAATTCTAGTGGTCCCAATAGCTGCCGGTTCTATTTCAGAGTCAACACGCACACACACACACACACACACACACACACACACACACACACTCTTGATTAAGAAACATACCATTGCTTTTGGCCATAAGTTCAAAATCCTAAAGAATGACTGATTGGTCAAGTGTGTATGAAATGTCTGGCATCTATCCCTGGACTAATTACATATGTAAATCTGAAAGGACCCTTGAGCCACACAGTGGTCAGAAGAGATGAAAGTTTCCATTTAAACGCCCTTCCTGAAGTAGGAGGAAAGCATCTCTTAGTAACAACAATTTTAGAGCTTCTCGGCATCTACCTATATATGAATATTTCTTCCCAGGTACTCTTTTAAAAACAATTTGCAATGATTTCCAATAAATAAATAAATAAATAACTTCAAATTTTAAAAAGACATGATGATTATTGCTACCTTGTTCTATATCCAGAAAGTAAGTACTATAGCTTGTGGTGCTAGCCTCACCTGTGGGGTGTCATCAACAGAGAGGAGAGAGGAGGAGCACTATCTTTGTGGCTTTGTTTTTTGTGTGTAAATTTTTGAATGCTGTTTGATTGTAAACCTGATGTCACATTTTGTCCATTCTAGGTAAACAGCTATTTTATGTGATGTGAACCTAAAATGTGCAAAAGGAAAGAAGTAGTTAGAGGCTGTCGAACAATAGACAAAGAGCTAAAAGTGGGACTTAGTAACCAAGAAAAGAAGAAAAATTAGAAACAAGAAAAATCCTGCAGGTGGAAGTGTCTGAGGGCCTGGCTTGGCACTCTGGTCAGAGAATAGGAAGCATCTGTCACAGTTCCCTATACTGGTGGCCAAAGATCTATCTTAGCCTAGGCTCTAGGTAGAGTGGATCTGGAGAGCATAGATTTCTAGAAAGGAAGCCACATGTTGAGAAAGGGCCAGACTCCAAAGATTCCGGAGAGACACTGAGGAATTCCAAATTTTGCACATCTTATGAAGCAATGAACTAGATCAGAAAAGAACTCAAAGTCAGGCACCCTTTCTGGCTCTGGAATTTATTGGCTGTGTCACCCAATGAAGGAAGCAAACCATGCTGTGGTTTCCAGAAGTTTAAAATAAAGATAATAATATACCTATCTATTTTCTCTATTGTACAGAATCGTTGTGCCTTTTCTGTAAGAAGAAATCTTTCTCACCAAAACTGGTCACATTCTGATATTACACCTACCCTGTGCCTATCACTAAGCCCCATGAAAAGAAGATGCTGAAGAAGTCCATAAAAGTTGGAGGGAAGCCTGCCATTCTCAGAAAGAAACCCCAAATCCTCCACAGGCTTAAGAACAAATTATTTTAAAGGCACCTCCAGTAAAAAAAAACATGAAAATGAAACCTTGGGCCAAAGATCATTCTGGGAACATTTGCCTGTCAAATTCGGCGTTGGGGCTATTGCGTGACTTCACCTGGGCTCTACCTGTCTCTTTCCTTATATCCTTCTAGAGATGCCTTATGTTATGGCCAAGCAATGCGATGTCCCCATATGTGGTACACAATCATAAAATACTTTGGGATTTGGCTAGAGGAAAGATACTAAAAAAAATTATTACTCTGTATAATTTTTTTTTCTTCTTCTGAGACAGAGTCTCCTTCTGTTGCCCAGGGTGGAGTACAGTCACTCAATCTTGGCTCACTGCAACCTCCGCCCCCTGGGTTCAAGCCATTCTCCTGCCTTAACCTCCAGAGTAGCTGGAATTGCAGGCACACACCACCACACCCAGCTAATTTTTGTATTTTTTTAGTAGAGACTGGGTTTCACCATGTTGGTCAGGCTGGTCTCGAAATCCTAACCTTGTGATCTGCCTTCCTCAGCATCCCAAAGTGCTGGGATTAGAGGTGTGAGCCACTGCACCTGGCCTGTATACATTTTTTTAAAAAATTCTGACAAAGAAACAGCATTAGATCCATTTCCAATTTCTTGGCAGCCTCAACACACCTAGGGTTTTTAGTTTTCCCATTATATACCATAGTAGACAGGTTGGCTCACATATGTGGAGAAGCATGGGGGGTCTGCCTCCTGAGTAGAATGAGGATTGATATCACTCTTGGTTACATGGAGAAAGACTGCAGTTTGAGCCAAGCTCATTACCTCTTAGTATGCAGTGTCAATTCTCTGGGTTAAAAATAGTCCACTCTGATGTCTTTTAGTGGAATAAAGCTTCACCAGAGCAATAATGGAAAACAAATTGTATGGGAATCTAATGCAATTGAGTGATTGCAATCTGCATCTGCACTTTCATAGAGAGTTCGTTGTTGAATTGGGTTTGATAAATATCATAAGAGTAATGCCAGATGGAATCCTGACAGCTGCTGTGATTGACAGCTGTCAAACGCAGTGACAAATCAGGCTTTCAGGAGGAACATGATTCATAGGCCTCATTACAGGTGGATGGATGGCGCATACAGACTGCAGTTGGTTATCTGGGCATTTATTCTCCAAAATGCCAATGGGGAGTACACACTTGTATAAATGACCAAGTCAATCCCTTTACCTACTACATCCAATTACCTCTTCTCTACCTACTGAACTGCTGTCTAGCTAACAGCTGGGTCTTCATGTCCAACCAACTTGAGCAGCTGTTTATATAGAGAGGCTCCACATCAATGGACTTATTTATTGCATGTCTGCCTCCGTACTTGGGCTATTTATCTCTCAGCTCACTGCATCTGCCTGTCAATTCTGTCATTGTTGTTGTTCCCAGGCTACAATGAGCCAGAATTTAGAAAACAACATAAAATTAGATTTCTCTTGCCCAGAAGAATTGCTGAGTGTCCTGGGTTCTCATTCAATCTGAGTTATTCTGTTCCCTCTAGGCCAGGTATGTGACCAAGTGCCTGAGGAGGTTTATTATAGATCAGATTAAAGCTCAGTTTAAGTAGAAGGAGGATAATGAGAAGATGGGGAAGAACGTAAAAAAAGAAGAAAATGCATATGTCTGCTGTTTCTGGTTTGGATATTTTGCAGATGATGTATAACTAGTTAGAGAATATTTATCATCTAAGGGGTAAGCATGCAAATCACATTTGTTTTAAAATTTTTGAGTTCTTTAGTTCTGAAGGCTGCTGGGTGCTAAAAGCAGACTGCTCATCAATCCCTCTGGGAGGAATCACTTCTTGGGGTGATTGTCAAACAATCACAGGGGATAGAGCTACCCACTAAGTCACCAGATACGTCAATCTTCAGTAGCACTTTGATATTAAAAATTAGGAAGAAAGAAAATTTCTGTAAAGCAATATGGTGAATTCTTGCTTTAGCATCCTCTGAGTTAGAATGTTTCTGAACAGACATTTTAAAGCTTGAAAAAGACTATAATATTTTTTAAAACTTGCTAGAATTTGACTCCTTGGAACTCTGATGCATATGCGCCCTCTAGGAACTCATGAGGAGCATCTGTTTCTATACTGCACTAATGGTTACAAATAAATCTAATAAGAATCATTTTCAGATTTTTAAAAAACCAAATGGTTTCATTAATTGAAATCAAGGTCAGCCTTATTTCTGACCCTAACATATTTTCTATGGCTCTCCTGGGAAGATTTCCAACCAGACTGCCCTCTTTTTAAACGAACTACTTTGCAGTAATATCCTAAATCATTCTTCATTTTATTAGCATTATTATCTCTAATGCTAATATACATATTTAATGCTTTTTTTTCTTAAAGTATCTTCCAATACTTTATCTCAGTTTAATCTACTAACAACTCTAGGAGACAGAGGATCTATTACTCAACTTACAAAGAAAAGGAAACAGTACAAAGCTATTATGTGATACCTAATGGCAACCAATGGGTTTATGACAAAGAGGAGACTTGAACCTACACTTCTTGAGTCTGAATCCGCATGTTTGTATTTGGAGAGCTTATAAAATACAGGCATCGAGGGAGGGAGAGTGAGTCTCTCAACACCATGGAAGTGTATGTACTATTTTGTGTATGTGCATAATGTACTTTATTTTTCCTATGGAGAGAGGATAAGCACCAATGAACTAGATAATGTTGCTAGTCTGTTTTTCAATCTTCAGGGAAAAATCTATTCCTAGAGACAGAAAGACTAGTTACCAGAAAGTAGCTGTCAGTCCTTATTTGCATCATCTGCAAGCACCTTTCCACGGTGAGGAGGCAAATGGGGACAATTTTTAAGAAAACTATCAGAACTAAGGAAATGTGTACTTAATAAGTGTTTTTAATAAATAAATACTTTCAGCAAGTTAGCAATTATTTTTGAGTCCCTAAACTTAATAATTCCTATAGAATCTCAAAAGTAAAACAAAACAAAACAAACACACACACACACACACACACACAGAAAAAATTTATAGACCTTACCTTTGAGGTATTTTCAAGCTTAATCATATACCATATAACAAATACATTGGAAAGAATTAAAGACTTAACCACTTTTCCACTTTTATTTCTTTAGCTGTAATATGGAAATAATAAAAGCAGCAAGGGCAGGACAAGCTAATATATTCTAAATAATATGGAACTGGTCAATCAGATCTATGTGGAGTTTCACAGATTAGGGCAATCTATAGATGCATCCTATAGAAAACCCTCCTGATGTGCATTTCATGGTCATTAACACAGTTAGATTCGACCACAGACTTTTTTTATAAGCCATCACAATGAATCATAATCCTGGCACAGTATCTGCACCCCCCAAGTAGTATTGCTGGCTTTCTTTTCTCTCACCTTTACACTGTAATTTCCTTGTTTGCTGGAATCCATACCTTGTAAATGGCAGGTAAACAATAAAACTCTGTGAAATAAATGAATGAATAAATGAATGAATTTCTATGTCTTCCATGTCTAATATGGGCCTTCAATGTATTTTGGTGTCTGAATAAATATGTCCAGATTTGGAAGGCAAATATGAAAATGAATCAGTAAAAAGGCATTCCAGGAGAGTAAAAATTACCTGCAAAGGAAAGAAGGGCTATCCACAGAAAGGGAACAAGACAGCTGCCAATGTCTGTATTTTAATATCTTTGTATCTTCCCATTTTGCAGTGGCCACGTGATTTCTCAGCACCACAGTCAATAGCATCCAAAATGCTATGCTGTGCAGACGACTTATTTAAAAAAAAGAAAAGTTAAACTTTCACACCTATCATCTAAGTCTGTACTTAGTCTCAAATCATATTGTTAGTAAAATGATATTTCTTGTGACTTTGGCTGTTTTGAATTTCAGAATAAAAGCAATTTCTAGACCACTCAGGAAATAAACCTGCAAATGGATCGGAGGGAAAAAGATTGGATTCTAGAACGCCTGATAGTCTATCTACATGAGTTGAATTATCCAGGTAGTATGCCGGTCTCCTGCATTATTCTAACTCTAGAGACACTGCTGAAGTCTTTATTCAGAATTATCACAGCCTGTCACTACTCAGTGACTAAAACCACAACCCACCCTATCAAAGCTGACTCCAGCAAGCAAATGCTTCAAAATGACTCTTAAGATGCTGCATTCCAAAAAGTCAAGTCCCTCAAGTGACAGAAGAAAGTCAATAGCCCTGCTATATGTTTTTTTTTAAATTATTTCTATTTTTTTATTTTTAAAGGGAGCTAATAATGAGGGTTTTCTCTCCAGGATCAACTCTAATTCTGTAGCTGATATTCAGTTTAAGTAGATATTTTTGCTCATCTAATAATAATTTGTACATCTAAGTGGAAAAAAATAGTTTCATGATAGAGAGCTTAATCCATTAGATAGAACGTCTGAGGAAGTCATGATGAAAGAGAACAGAAGCTAGAATTGGACTCTGGCTCATCTTAGGAGTGATATTTTGCCAAGCAAAGTGCTCAAGATAGGGCAAAACGTGCTGCCTCCATAATGCATTTGAAGTCTTGAAACTATCGATCCTTCAACAAGTTTTCTTGAGTCACAGCTGAGGTTCTCTGGGTGAGAACTGCCTGAATAATTAGGATTCATTTGGTCAGCCAAAGAAGCCCTTCATGAATAAAACTAATACTAGACTCCAGAGGTTCTTTCAAAGATTGGGCAGTGTATAGACTAAGGGCTTCTGTACACCGTGTGTGCCCTTCTAGGAATAACTTTTTCTCATCTCTGCTAATTGAAATGCTTCATTCTTCTCCTGGACCAGCTCAAGTATATGTTCTCTAAAGCTCTCCCTGAATATTTCAATGAGTGATAATTACTCTTTCTCCTGCACTTTGTCACTCATTCATTCAAAAAACTATTTTGAGTAGCTATTATGCATCCAGAACATAAAAGTAAGTAAGGCAGGCTCATCTCCTCAAAGACATTGGTGCCACTGCCTTCACACTTCTACTTGCAAGCCAACAATCACAGCATAGGATGCTGAGGACCATAAAAGAGGCAGGCAAAAGGTTCTATACTCACCTGATTTTGGTCTTGGAATAAGGGGCACAGTACTGTTGGAGCTGAGCTTAAGTGATGATACGAAGTTCAAATGATGAAGATGAGCAAGAAAAGCAATCTAGGCAGAAGAAATAGCTTGTGAAAAGGTGTGAGGGAAGGGCATGAGTAATTTGGTACAGCTGGAGTGGAGCAGTAACTGGGGAAAAAGAGGAAAATGAAGCTAAATAGGAAGGCAGGAGTCAGATCAGAAAGAAAAGCCTAGCAAGCCTCTCAAAGGAGTTCAGGTTGTATCCTGTAGGCGATGAGGAGCCATTGAGGATTCTAAGCATGGAGGCAATAAGATCATATTCACATGCTTTCTAAAGACAAATACTCTTATAGCTATGTGGAAGGTGACTTAGAGTAAGACTGGAGCCAAGCAGGCGAGTGTGAAAGCTACTGATAGTCCAGACAAGAGAAGGAAAGCATATTTATGAATTAGGAGGATGACAATACAAATAGAGAAGAAGAAACTGATTTCAGAAACATGTGTGCACCCTATTGTGTTTTAGTATTTATCATGTTCTGACTTTCTTTTTTTTTTAATTTTTATTATATTTTATGTTTTGGGGTACATGTGAAGAACATGCAAGATTGTTGCATAGGTACACACGTGGCAGTGTGATTTGCTGCTTTCCTCGCCTTCACCTATATCTGGCTTTTCTTCCCATGCTATCTCTCCCCACCTCCCCACCTCCGACTGTCCCTCCCTTATTTCCCCCCCAGCAGACCCCTGTGTGTAGTGCTCCCCTCCCTATGTCCATGTGTTCTTATTGTTCATCACCCGCCTATGAGTGAGAACATGCGGTGTTTGATTTTGTGTTCTTGTGTCAGTTTGCTGAGAAAGATGATTTCCAGGTTCATCCATGTCCCTACGAAGGACACGAATTCATCGTTTTTGATAGCTGCATAATATTCCATGGTGTATATGTGCCACATTTTCCCTGTCCAGTCTATCATCGATGGGCATTTGGGTTGGTTCCAGGTCTTTGCTATTGTAAACTGTGCTGCAATGAACATTCGTGTGCATGTGTCCTTATAGTAGAA